>JAQIXA010001027.1:0-30146 GCA_034699045.1 Nanhermannia cf. coronata Gr-Ori-00579
TTGATATATAATAGGCTGATATAAAAACGAGTACACATCCAACTTTTAAGAAAATCAATACATATATGAGTCTGGAGAGGGATCCTTTTACTTGCTTCAAAAAAAGTTTAACGAAAGACTTTGGATGTATGACCTAATTTATATTATTGAAAATCATAATATTAATAATATTTAATATATATAGGTATGGCTTACTTGGCTCAGACACAATTAATGTTTTATAAAAATTTCTCGACCAGTTCTGGAAAGCTTCCTTTTACCATTTCAACCGAGGTAATGTTAATTTACAATTTGCAGTAAGACCTCTTATATAATTTACCCTACTTTCATTTGATCCTAAAAAGTTATTCTAGAATTGAATTGATACTAACTGTAACCATTGAAAGATATTAGCTCATAAGCTATCTTATGGAGTAGTTTTACAGTATCTCTATAAAATTTATAAAATATGAAAAATTAATTGAAATATTTTGAATATTTAAGGCTACTTTTGCACCTCACAAATCGGGTTTTGCTACCGAGAAAAGATCAGTCCTGCTCGAGAAATTTGACAAAATTATTGCACCAATTATGGAAAATGGTAAAATTAATGACTAAGAATTTGAAATACCTAATAGTTAATTGGGTACCTACAAAGTATTACCTATACGAGCCTATACAGAACAGATAGGTGTGATTTTCAAAATCAAAAGTTTAGAAAATTAGTCAGAATTCTAAATTTCAAAAGCTTTTTGAATCTTTGAAAGAAAGCATTATTACGGAAATAGTGTATATGAGGTACTTTTTCATTTTTAATAACTTAAAATTTTTTAAATTTATAATTAGGTTTTGTGGATAAATGGCATGATGTTGATTACGATGAAATGCGGATAAAAAGATCTCGATGGGAGAAAGCCTCGGGGACTAAGCCGCCTTTTACAGAAGAATTTTTCTATACGGTACAGTATTCATATAACCCATTCACTAATTCAGCTTTGAAATTCCCAAATTTGACCTCAATTGTATCAGTACATGTAAATAGAGCTAAATTGAGACTTCAGTTTGGTGTTTGAGAGCTGAATAAACCCTATTAGAGCAAAATTTTGAGTTTTTTTGTAAATTCTAGGGTCCAAGATCTTTATCTTTGGAAAGTTTACAGGGTGTGTTTTTAATATTCAGCGTTTCAACGGGGATTTCCTTTGCTTCAGCCCTACTAGAGATTGTATTTCATTTGATTAGTAGTCGATTGATACTTTTGAAAAAGTTAAAATTTGACCCAGCAAAATTTACAAATTTCAAAAGATCAGATTCAAAAGTTGTCCCCACAATTCTTGTAACCTCAGACATGCCCTCATGACGAAAGGCCTTAAAACGTAGAATAGTGTCCAACTTGAATGGGAAGTTAAATGCCATTCTTATAAAATATAGTCTGAGGGGTAGTAGAGGTAAAAAACGGAGGCATAGCAAATTACTTTGGGCTAAAGTGAGAAATAAAAGAAATGAAATTTTACAACTCCAGATGCAAAATATGGACAACTTGACAACTGATACTAGTAACTATCAGTAGTTCAAAATCCTATAGATAAGTAAGTACCTTACCTATATTAATTGAATAGATTATTTCGAGTTCAGATTTTGGAAATTTTGAATTTCAATTCTGGTATTGAAATCTGGTACCAGGGCAGGGACTAGAAATTTCAGATTTATAATCGACAAGTATTTTCAAAATTTTGACCAAAATTGATTTACCCTACCTACTTTATGTATGCATATATGAATTTTGATGAGTTTGACAGTCACTGAACTGAATGGACAGTTTACAAATTAATACTAGAAATTTTCATAAAAACAAAATTACCTGATTTAGTGATTAGACATTAGTCATAAATTCATTAATTATTAACAGTATTATAAGGTTATGTTTAATTCTAAGGGTCTACTAGACACTTGAAAAATGTATATTGCACTGATAACTGATTGATTACTGATAGTTTCAGAATAAATTATTGATAGTGAACTGTGAACTACTGGATATGTGCATATTTAATTAAGTATCTAGAAAAACTAAAATAATTACAATTTCTAATACATTTCGAGAAAAGGGTCAAAAAGTTAATTAATATGTATTTACTTATTGTTCACATTAGTATAAGTAAGAAAAACTAAAATTATGAATCAGAATTTTATAGATTTTGAAGTTTTATCAAAATTTAAATGTTCAAATTTAGTTAGATTGGATTAGATATTATTATTTTTAAATTTAGCTTATTTACTAATTACATATTTCATATTACCTACTTTTGTTAAACGATGAATAGTATTCAATGATAATTGTACAAAATGATTGTTTTTTTGTTAGAAATTACAAGCTCTTTTTTAATAAAACATTTCAAAATTTGGATTAAATTGTAAATTAATTGGTTGGAAAAGTGAGCTTTCATCCTGGATAAGTGTCTGATCCAGCTCAATAAGGTTTGGTGTAAATGATTCACAAATTCGATTCGATGGATAGATCATTTTGGAATTTCTCTAAAATGCAAAAAATTTGTTAATATTTTTAAAAAATTGTACAAAAATTGAGTAAAAGTGTTTCAAACTTACAAGTTTTTTTGTATCAGACAGACAGAATGTGCAAATTCTACTCGGAGTTACGTCTATTTCTTGATTCATATATGATTCTAGAAAAATCAATTTTTAGCATATTTTTAAGTATAGTAATTTAGCTATTCAGCTTTGAACAACTAAATTCTGTATGAAAGTATCTTATTGTAATTTGAGATAAAATTGAAGTATTTAGAGCAGAATTAAAACGAATAGGCATACCTGAAAGAACATGAGTAGACAAATGGGAAATATAAGATGAAGCCAGTCGTAAAGTTTCAATTTTCTAAAAGTAGCAAAAAAAAATTCAAAATTTTCAAAAATCGATGTTTACTAGGTACTTAAGAACTTATAGAACCTCACTAGATTCTTCTAATTCCAATAGATTTAAAAAAAATACTGCAATTAATGCAAATTTTTATATAAAAATTGGCCAATAAGATTACAAAAATTTCAAAATTTTGATTAATCTCTTGGTAAGTTGACATTAGTTGATTGTTATTTCATAATTTATATAGTCTAGTAAAGATTCTTTTGAGTAAATGTTTAATAAAGTTTTTTATATAACAAGATTCAGTATACTCGTATTAATGGGATCAGTCAAATTTAAAAAAATATTTAAAAAAAGCCCTTACAGATAATTTCCTGTCAGCCGGTTCAGTTGGTATAAGTGTCCGTAAAGTTGTAAACGCTGAATTCACACTAAAAATTTGCAAAACTTTTAAATTTCAAGACTTTATGTACCATTACGAGTATAGTATGGGTACATTATACTACATACTTACCTTTGTGTTTTTTCTCTTTCCCTGTTAGAACTCGAAAGATTTCCATTAAAATTCCCAATCAAATGATTATCAATAACTGTAGGAGATCCTTTGCAAAGTCCCAAAATATTTCTTTTCCGATTTAATTTACTATTTTTTTCACGAATTTGTAAACTTGGATGTTTTCCCAATTCCATTTTTATTTCAATAAAAACCTAAATCTAAATAAACTTTTTTATTTCTCGATCTAAAACTAAAAAACTAAAGATATAATGAAAGTTCTTAGTAAGTAGAGCAGATTTAAATGAATTTAAATTAAATTCAATTAAGTTCAATTAGTTTTAATGCTACTGGTATACCAGTAATAGAACACTTGTCTGACACTTCATTTGAATTCAACTGACTTTGAGTAAATGAGGAAGTATCTATTACATTCATTACATTTTCAAAGTCTCATTCCATAGGTACCTTACATACACTATGTAATTATTGTAGCCCTTATACCATAGTATGGTAATGTAATACATACACACATAACTAGGTATATTTACATGGTCATAGGCTTATAGGATGGCACATGTTTTAACTTGTAGATATTTAGTATGTGTAATGTACTTATATCTACATATAAGTATTTGAAAAGGTTTAATTTTCAAGTCTACCCCCAAGTCAAAAAGTTCATAAATAACATATAATTTTACAAAATATCAAATTTTACGGACAAATTTTTTCACAGACTCTGATGGGTAAAGGCAATAAATAGGATAATATCAATTCATATTTACGGAGTATAAATTGTAATGTGACTTTTTAAGCTGGGTGTCAATTTCAATTCAAGTCATTATTTGTAAAAAATATTGATTGGTTTTGTCCAGTACTTGCACTAGTAACTACATAGCTAAGTAACCAAGCTTTTTTATAAGCTTAGTTGATGCGAGCTAAATATTTTTCGAAACTTTGACACTTTGGACCACCAATAAAAGTTCTGAATCTGAATATCTATACAGTCAAGCGTTTCAATAAAGTATTTTCTTGCTACTTATCATAAGCTCATTATAAGGTTAAATATCAGAATAATATCAGAAAATATCAGAAGTAACTTTAAGGTCTCTTTGAAGTCGTCTATTTCAATTTCAACACAAAAGGCAATACCTATTAAAAAATTAGTTCAGGAGATTTTTGATATTTTTAAGTCAATTACAAAGTAATATTCTACTTTGTCTACAATTATTAAGATTATGATCTAAAAGGACCTTATACACTACTTTCACTGTACATTTATATAAAATCTAACCTTTTTCAAGATTTACTTGTAAAATATGTACTAGTACTAGTAGTTACATTACAGTTAAGGTCTTGCATTTTGTCAATGGATAACATATGGGTTTACAAACTTGTAAACTTGTATGGTTTGGCCATCAAATCCTCACTTTTGTTTACCCACTGTCAAACTCAAACTATCCAAAAAAAAATTTCCTTTTTTTCCTTCACACCCATAAGAACCCAAAAAGTTTGAATTTTTACTTGTACTAGGAATCCTATTCTAGGATTACATATCATTTAAGATGCTGAAACTTTTGAGTCGATAGCTCAAAATAAATACATTTTATTACATTTAGATATAATACTCAAGTAGAGATACCTACATACGAGTATCTATCAGAAAAAACTACAAATCTCAAGAAAGGCTTTAAAATTCTGCTTTTTCAGCACATTTCAGTGTCAGTTCGTGTTTTTTTTGCACATTTTTAAATCCAATAAAAATACTAATCATGAACATATCATTCTATTAATAACTAAAAATTCTGAATCCTGATAATTCAAAACTCTTATAGGTAGGTAGGTATTACTTATAGGTATAAAAATACCCACTAAATGGAAACATGAATGAGATTTTAAGCTCAATTTGCAAAGGTTTCAAGGGTCAAGCCCTTAAATGAACCCGAATGAAACCAAATACACCGTGAAATACTAACTTTTTTTTCACATTTTTTGTAAAGTTCAAGTATTAGCTCGCCTTTAGAATTTAGGTACTAATAGAGCCATTAATCTTGTAAAATTTCAAAAATTTAGCAACAAATCTACCTATATATCTTTTCAAATAAGACTTCAATATCAATATTTGTCTTAAAAAAGTCTATAATTTCAAACATTTTGGCAAAAATCGAGCTAAAATTGAATAAAATTCTTTTCTAATAAAAGAGCTTCTAGAAATTTCAAATAATGTCCCAGTATATGAGATTTGGGATATTTTTAATAGCTTTGTTTTTACGTTTTTTTTGTTGACTTTCTGAGGGTGTACATGAAAGTTGACAAGGGTGTAAAATTTCAAATGAAATTGAGCCTGAACTTTGTGAATGAATTTTGTGTAGTAGATCTAAGGATAGAATTTTAAGGGATCCTTTAAAATATTGCATGGATTTACACTATAATAATATGTACGAGTAGAATAAATAGTAATTTATTATATTTGTCATCGTGTTATTTTTTATTTATAGCTTTTGTAAATGTAACAAGTAAATACATTATGTAGATATATACCTACCTACTCGATTTCAATCTATTTAACAGAGATTCAATCTACTTGTACATTAGTATGAGAAAAAGATGATAAATTCTTATTTTATCAGTAAAAGAAAAATATTTCTTAAAAAATTTTAATTTTAAAGTTAACTACGGGTTATCTATCACCAATTTAAAGGGATTAAATTTTAAATATCCATCAATAATAGTTGTAAGTACCATATTATGAATCCTAATAAAATTGATCTAAAATACCTATACGGAATATAACTAACCATAATATACGACTCAAAATGCCTTTTCAGTATCATGCAATTACCTACACTATGTATAACTATATTCATAATTTTGAAAAGTCGATTAGGTTACAGTTTTCGTTCTAAAATTCTATAGTCTATCAAATTGACATAACTCGTATTACGCTATGTAACTTTTATAAATTGAAAATGCTTTTTATTAGTACCAAAATTTATAGCCCATCGTAAATCATAATTTCTTGAATAGTAAAAATGTGACAAATATCACCTTATTTCTACAAAGTATTTTTGTATTTACTACCTATTATCCTACCAATTTTACGCAAAATAATGCTGCATAATATCAATACGCTTAAAATTTGGACTATCAAATCAAAAAATAGATATCAGTACTTAATAACCTTAATTGTACCATATTTCTATCAAAAATATACAAATTTTTATCAAAATATTACGAAAGTAATTGATCTAAATCGATATACCTATAAGCAGAATATTTATTCTCTCACAATTTTTAGACAATTTTGTCGTTTTTTACAGCATCAGTATACCATCAATTTCTATGTTATGAGATATTTAATTAAATTTTTGTACAAGTAATACCCTGTGTTCGTATAGCACATGGAAGATTAACTTCACAAACAAAGTGATGTGTCTCTAGACAAATTATCCATAATTTTTGCATATGTATTCGTACATACGAGCATATTATACTATTAAAAGATTAAATTTCCCGAAAAAAATCGATATACTTAACCCCAAAGTAAATAATTGTTTTGTATATTTTATGACTTTGATCATGCAACTTGTTACATCTAGCTATGTAAATATACCATATAATTTTAAAAAACCGATGTGGGTAAAGGATTGCAGTTTCATTATAAAGATCACAGGAGAAAGGTCAATTTTTTGAATTTTGAATATTTTTTCGAGATTTTTCAAGATTTTGAGGTTCTGAGATGGGTTTAAAGGGTTTCAAATTCCTCATATGGTATGGTTGGCTTACGGGCATTTTCATAGTCGACAAGCCCTGGAAATTTCCCTACTTCAATTGTCTCAAGATCTACCAGCCCTTCACCTTCTACATTTTGCTGACAAATATCACCTACCTTGGAACCTGGGTTCATTATATCTTGAACCTAAGTAAATTCAAAATCCCCGAAGAGGTTAATTCGATAACCCGAAGGATTGTGAATGAATCTATACTCATCTCAACTATCGTAATTTCAATTTATTCAAGAATGGTCTTATTTATTCTTGCACGTAAAATACCGCCATTTTTGCAATCACTTGAAGTCCTATTTACCACAACAAAGGACTCGAAGGAAGCCACACGTTTTGAATGGAAATGTTTCAAAATATTTTTCTGGATCTTTGGATTTATCAACATGGGTTCATGCTCGATATCTATTATAAGATTTGAAGAAAGGATTCCTGAAAACTTTAATTTCACCGTATTTCATACACCGACTGACTTTGGGAAGACCGGATATCTCATTTGCATATATTTCCTCGGACTCTTACCACTCGTTTTTAGCTCTACCTTTACAGTGGCTTTTGTTTTAGTGAGTATTTTGCATATAAAATGGATTTTTGAGGATTTTTGTGCGGATTTTTTAAAAATTTGTGAACAATATGGAAAAATTTCAATACTCAATGAGAATCTGGAAGAATGTAGAATTGGAATTTTGAAAAAGAAATTGGTCGATGAATTTCATGCAGTTTATACAGTTTTTGGAGATTTTGATCGGATTTTTGGACCGATAATTTTCGGGCTTGTGATTGGATCCAGTTTCTGTCTTTTTAATGGACTCTCTGAAACGTAGGTATACCTATGTAATATGTATAGTTATATCCGTAGGGTCCTTTAAATGATATACCGACTGGTCAAGTACCGTCTGGTTCAAAATAAATGCCTACGAGTCAAAATCATAAATGCTACTAGCTATTTTAAACCCATTTCACAATTTTCTTAATATTTTTCAGCCTTTCCCATAAAAAATAATAATGTAGAAGTAAAAAAATAAGCATTAGGTTAGGAATTTTTAAGATTTCTAGGTTATTTTTTTATGTCAAAAGCTGCAAAATATAAAGAAAATGGTATTTACAGTATTTACTAATATTTTGGACATCATGATGGCATGGTATTGAACTGTCGGTTTTTGGACCAGTCGGTACTGTAAACCGTACCATAAGATAAGATTTAAGTATCCGTAGATCTATTTTTTAGTAGTCTGCTAGTAAATTGTGGACGTATTCTTGTCTCAAATTTCAAGTTTGAGACCATCGATTTTGCAGTCTAATCAGTTAGACAAATAAATCTAATTGAAAATTTAGATTAGAATATCCATACTACTAAACTACTATATTTTACGAATTTAGAAAAAGTTTAATTCCTAAAACATATTGAAACAATTGGAAAAAATTAATCCCAACATTTTGTCAAATGAATCCTACAGACTTTAAAGATATGTGATAAACTGATAAGACTATAATTTATGCAAAAATTCTTTTTTAGGATTATTTTAGACGGCTCATTTGGGAAATATCAATGTAAAATGCTGCATGACTTGACCCTAATACTCTTTAGTGTATCAACCTTATACGCACTTCTAGAGCTTGGTGAACAATTTCATTGGAAAGTAATAAGCTAACTTTCAAAATTTTAAGATTAATTTTGATAAACTTAAAATTCTTGTAGATTTCTCATCTGAAAGTTAAACTTTTGCAAAATATCCTCTTGATACCAAACGAGCAATTAAGAACTTGTCTAACTGAAGTTTTTGATTTGGTAAAATTATCTCTAATTTAGTCAGTAGGTTAAAATAATATGACAAATTTTATTAAAAAGATCAATTTATGGGATTGGAAATTAACTGGCTGGAATCTGTTTATAATCGAAAGGAAATTATTTGCAGGGGTAAGCTTCAAATTTTGGGAATTTTGAAAATTTATTGTTAAAAATTTGACTATTACAATTTATAGATCACTTCGGTCATGATGACTTACATTGTCATTTTATTCCAGCTACATTTATCTGAAGACCCATAGACTTTGTGCTAAAAATTAAATAACTGTTCATAAATTTACTTAAAATCAATAAAGGATTATAAAAATGATACTTAATCTGTATCATATCTATACAATTATTTCACTTATCTTTTAATACAAAAAAATATGAAATTTTTATCTCGACTGTAATTGTGACAAATAAAAATCTCATTGTACTAAAACTCAATGAAACTGTCAACTACTACACAAATACATAGGTACTCGAAATCTTGCATAGTTTTTATTACTCTTCCCAGATAGCCATATTCTAACACTAATCTGTTTTAAGTATTTTAATCCTGTCCAAAAATAATGGGAATAATGGGACATATCTCGATAATTTTTGTAACTTTTCTATTTTGCACTGTATGCGTAGCTTCTAAAGGTAAGATTTACAAAATATTCTTGAAATATCACGTATGTAGTAGTAGTTACTTATTCTTCAATTTTTTGGTGTTTTTTTTTTTAGAAAAATGGGATAAATATGACGACCGAATGCATCGAGATTTCGATGCAGAGAGGAATGATCTGTACCAAAGACCTCCACCCCATCCAGATGAGATGAGAGAACATTGGATTCAAAATGCACAGGATTCGATCAAAAATAAGGTTTCGAATAAAATGTTCAAGCCACTTGAAACTAAAGCGAAAAATATCATCTTTTTCTTGGGGGATGGTAATTCTAAAACCATGAAATTTTGATTGAAATTTATCAACTACTAATTTCTCCATTAATATTGTAAAAAAATACAAATTTTTTATAGGTATGGGTGTTAGTACTGTGACCGCAGCTAGGATTTACAAAGGTCAACTTCAACCTGATAATAAAGGGGGTGAAGAGTATGAATTTTTTGCAAAAATATCAATTTTTTTTATAAAAATGTTGTAATTTTAGAGCTGAACTGTATATGGACAGTTTTCCAGTACTCGGGTCATCTAAAGTAAGCTCTTATTTAATTAGATAATATGCTACCCATTGGAAACTTTGCTTAAAATTTGCTTAAAAACCCAAAAGACCCTTTTCTATCACTAAATAACAAATATGAAATTGTAATTTTTTAGACTTTCTGTTTGGATCGAACTGTAGCAGATTCTGGTTTGAAAAATTTGAATATCCAGTGCTTTTATGTATTTTGATTTTTGATTGGATATTTTTTAGCTTGTTCAAGTACAGCTTATTTATGTGGCACAAAAGCAAATGAAAGAACTATGGGAGTTGGTAAGTACCCTAATATTTTAAAAATTTATTTGGAGTTTTACATTGGCTATTTTTTTTAGCTCCACAAGTTTTATTCAAGAATTGTACAGAACAAATGAAACCTGAGAATCATGTCACTTCAATCTTACAATGGAGTCAAGTAAGTTTGATCTTCTATTTTGTATTTCTAAATTCGTAAAATTCGAAATTCTAAAAATACGAATGAATTTCTAAAAAAGGAAGCTGGGAAATCTACAGGGATTGTCACAAAAGCCAAAATAACGGATGCGAGTCCAGCTGGAAATTACGCTCATACTGCAAATCGCGACTGGGAAAACGATTACAAAGTCAGGCAGGATGGCTTCAACCCTGAAGAATGCTCTGATATCGCTGAACAGCTCATTTTTGATACTCCTGGAAAAGATATCAATGTAACTAGTCGAAAGACATTTTAGATGATTTTGAAAATTTTTGCTGAATTTTTTAATTTTGCAAAATTTTGCATAAATTATAGGTCTTGTTTGGCGGTGGTCGACGTCATTTTCGGGACAGTTTTGAAGTTGACGATGAAGCTCAATTAAATTACAATCGAACCGATGGAAAAGATTTGATACAAACTTGGATTGATCGAAAGAATTCATCTAAGGCCAAGTATATTTCCAGTAGAACAGAACTTTTGACTTTGAATTCAGAAGAGGTTGATAATGTTCTTGGCCTATTTGCTTACGATGGTGTAGCTTGGCATGAAGAACTTGATCAATATGATGACCCAAGTCTGGTTCAAATGACTAGGAAAGCTATCGAAATTTTACAAAAAAATCCTGAAGGATTTTATCTGTTCGTTGAAGGTAGTACCCTACAATAATTTTTTTTAAATGTTCTCGAAAAACCCATATTTTTATCAAAATTCTGCAATTAACATACAGATATTACCTAGATATATACTTTGTACACTTTAGACATTAAAATTTCATAATTTTCTATGCTAAAATCTATGCTTTAATATCTAAAAGGTGCTAAAATTGACCACGCACATCACGACAACCGAGCCAAGAGGGCTTTAACAGAAACCCTGGATTTCGACGAAGCCTTAAAACTAGCTGATGAGATGACAAATGATGAAGATACAATAATCATAGTCACATCTGATCATTCTCATTCATTCTCACTTGGAGGTACCTATATATATACAGATAGTAATTTTTGACATAAAAAACGACAAAAATTCTAAATTTTGTCAAATTTTAGGGTATCCATACAGAGGAAATCCGATTTTTCAGCCGACCAATAGTGGTGTTGATCAAGATGGTTTGAGACACTCGATGGTGGCCTATGCAAATGGTCCTGGATATGCATATCCACAAGTCCACGATGACCCGGACAACCCTGACAATCCAAGTGGTAAAAAATGTTTGAGATATGATATAAACGGGGATGAGGGTAGGTTCGAGTATTATAACTATCAGACCAGGTCAAATGTCTACCTGGATTCTGGGACTCATGCTGGTGAGGATGTTTTCATTTTCGCAAAAGGACCATGGTCACATTTATTAAGTGGGGTTAATCAACAGAGTTATATCCCTCATGTCCTCGCTTACGCAAGTTGTGTTGGACCTTTTGACACTTTTTGTACAGCTGAGAAAGAATCAGCATCTTCGAACCTTATCACATCAATAGTTCTTATTATATTTTGTCTAATTTTTTATCTTTTTATGAAATAAATCGAAATTTATATATCTGTACAAACAAATAATTTCAGAAAATTTCAATAAATTCTTTATTTAAAACATTTGCAATTTTCAAATTGCTCAAAATCAAAAGAAAATCACGTATTTTTCTACTTTTAGAAATACAAAGTAAATTAATAATGTCAGCATCTAAAGATAAGTACTTAATTGAACATAATACATTATAATTATTTTGGTTCAGTTTAATAGTTATAAATCAGGCATTGAATATAAAAAAATTGGTCATTTTTAAGGTACCTAAGTTCTAGAGTTTTTAGGGGTTGAGTTGACGTTTATAGAAAGTTTGTTTAGATTAGATTCGATTTCAAGGTAATTTTTTAAAGAAATCTTGCTCAAAATATGAAATGGAATAAATGTTCGACACAATAGATTAGAAAACTTATCAAGTCAGTTATCATTTCTAAACTTTCTTTGGCCATGCACCAATTTTGAACCTTCTTGAATATGTTGAACTTGAATTATCCATAATATTATCTACCTATCTACAAGTATACCTTTATGAAACTTTAGAAACTATATAGTAGATACTCACCCATAATTAATACGCAATAAATTGTCAAAAAATAAAAGTGTATGCGAGTAAAAATGTATGAATTCCTTCAAGATCGAAACAGATTATATAATTTAAAAATGGAATCATCAAAAATTAAGAAAAAAAGAGAAGTTTTTCAAGTTCTCAGATTCTTACTTATTACCCTGTTTATCAGCCTATTTATACTTTTCTTAATTCCCTACTTAATCATGTTACGAGACCATGAAGAACTTCAAGAACATCAAACTACAAAAGAGTCCATTAACTATAATTACTACAATATATTTAAAACCATTGATATTGATAACATACCAATACCACAACATGAGGAATTAAATCAAAATCTTAAGGAACCGGTACCGGTATCTGAAATAGTAAAAAAAATTCCTCAAGAGAAAAAGTCGAGAGCTTTTCCAGCCGATAATTACATTTACAAATTGAGTCGAAAAATTGATGAAACTTCGATCAAGTTGAGAAATTTTGAAGAAAAGTCAGCACGCTACAATGCAGTTCAAAGGGGTCAATTTTGGGTTCTGAATAATTTCCTGGTCCCATCAGTTGTCGATGAAAGTCCTTCAAATCAGTATGTCACTTTTGCAACTGTGGCTGACTATCGCTTTCTCATTGGAAATCTTGATGAGATTGTCAAAAAATGGGAGGCTCCTATAAGTAAGTCCAAGTCCAAAAAACTTTTCTTTATTTTCCTTGTAGATTTAGATGTCAAAAATGATATTTCAGAGCTGATTTACAAAGTATTTTTAATGAAAAGACTACTCAAATTCAGACAATTAATTATTTGGATATTTTCAGGTCTAGCTATTTACTCACCTGGTGGCGATATAAATATAGCAGTCCAAATGATCTGGTGGATTCTTTATTGTGAATCACCTTTACTTAAAAAGTTTTTATCAGGTGCAATTTTTGAATAATTTTCAAAGTTTTTTGCAAGTCTCACAAAATTCTACCAATATATTCTAATAATTTTTCAGTTCACCTTTACTTTGAATCTGAACATTTTCCAGCGAATATCCCACCTTCAAAATCGAATATTGCCTATGATTGTACTGCAAGAAATGGTGATTAAAAAGAACTATCAGTTTAAAATAAGTTTATTAACATATAAAAAATATTTGTACAGTTGTACTGGAATTGGTTAACAAATATCATAGTTATCAGTCGAGGAGGAATCTCACTTTTCCCATCAATATAGGAAGGTAAAAAATCACAAAATTTTGATTTTTATAATATCTACGAGTAGATACTTTATGCCTATTATGTAATATGTACTCTACTTTTATTAGTATCTTTTACGTTTTAGAAATATAGCTCGTGAGAATTCTCGAACCGATTATGTGATTAATTGTGACATAGAACTCTATCCAAGTGTCAATATTTCACAAAGATTTTTCCAGATGCTTCAAAGATATCAAGAGGATTCCACCTACATCTCCATTGACGATAGCAAGCAAGTTTTTGTCCTACCTGTATTTGAAATACACGAAAATGTATCTGAGACGGATTTCCCGAAAACCAAAGCTGAATTGATTCAATTAGTTAACAATGAGTTGGCATTCTCATTTCATGAGGAAATTTGCGATATATGTCATAGAATTCCAAAATATGATCACTGGGTATGTCCTATTCTAATGCATATATATATAGGGCATTTACAGGCTCAAATTTCAAAAAATATTCCAAATTTTGCCATATATTAAGGTTCTTTGGTTTCTTGTTCTATGATTTTGCTCAATTTTTGGAAAATTTTCTAATACCTATATAAAATATCTGTATGTAGGTATCTGTCCTTAAACTTTAGTTTGAGTCGTATTTGAAAGTAGATAATTTAAGCTTTAATTTGAATTAGGAAAAAAATTACAAAAGAATAATCATGATTTTTCTTATGGAAGATTAAGGAAACTGAGGATTATTCGATGCTCGACATTTTTACAAGAGAATCCAGAGACGGTTTGAAAACTCTATTATTTCTTAAAATCTGCAATTTAATCCATGATTTTTAGGAGATTTTAAAGTTTGGGAACCAATTTTTATCACAAATAAATGGGGAATCCCATCATATGATGAAAGACTTACTTGGGAAGGTAAAAAAGATACTATTTACTTACCTATTCATCTATTACTGGTATTGATAATTAAATATTATTTACTTATTTAATTTAGGTCGACGAGATAAAATGAGCCAGGCCTTCATCATGTGTTTAAAAAACTATGAGTTTTTAATTCTCGATAATGCTTTTCTGGTTCACAAACCTGGGATTAAAAAGCCTTCAAATTCAAGTACTGAAAAAATGATCGATTTAGAAACCAAGCAATTAATTCTCATTAAGAAAACCATTAAAGGTGAACTTGAAAAAATTTATGGTCGTAACCAATATTGTATTCTGTAATTTCCAGCCTGATTTTTTTTTCAATTATTGCACAATAACTATTATTATACATGATGTTATATTTACAAATCAAATAAATATTTCTTTTTTGCTATTAATTTATTTGCAAGTATCCTATTTACATAACATTTATATTATAAGTGTGTATGTACTTACATACATAATTTGCATGTAGAACTTTATAAAAAGATTAATAAGACTAGACTATCATAATCATACCTAATAGGCAATAGGTATAGCATACATAGGCATATTTGGGATTGTTTAATACTTTAAATCCAGATCTAAAAAGAAACTGAGATGAACGAAATATATTTTCGATCTATTCATAGGCAAAGTTAGCTATTGAAACTACATGTACCTACATTATTACTAGTAAAGTAGGGTACTTACCTATTTGTAAGTATTGGTACGATTTAGGTAAGGTCTACTATATTTTACAATAATTGATTGATTGAAAAAATTACAAACTTGATTGATTTATAATTTCTATTATTTATTGTCATAAATGATTGATTAAACACTTGTATAACAAACATAGATCTGATCTGTGTGACATTTACATGTGTAGTTGTTATTTAACAATGAAAACTCAACTCGATAATTTGTTTGCTTTGGGCAGAATATAAATGTTCTGCATTATAGTAGGTACTTAAATACTTTAAATTAGAGATATGTAGGTACTAGAAATCACATACACAATGAAAGAATTCAAGCCATTTTTGCAATATTTTGATAGATACATAATCCTTATCTGAAATCTGGGATAATAAGCAATTATACTTATAAAAATGTCAAAAATATCCAAATATTTAGTCATAAATCGATTACTATACATATATGTATAAAAGCAGGGACCTTTACATAGGTACCCTACTTTGTGCAAGTTAATATAACCCTTCAAACAATTAAACTTGAAAACTTGCAAAAAAAAACTACTCATTTTTATGCTAGTCGAAATCGAATGTACCCTACTGTTAATTTACAATAATTTAAAGAATTTTGTAATTTTTCTCTCTTTTCATATCGGTAGTTTTAATTGATAAATCTCTAGCACCTACTACGAAGTACTACATACTTTAAAAAATAAATAGATAAAAAATTTTGGATTTCGAGATAATCTAATCTAGATAAAATATGTATACCTATAGTCATAATACAGTATGTAGTAATTAAATAGAACAATAGATTGAAATTATTGTATTCTAGTTTTTTTAACCAGTTTTGGTTTTACTGAAATTGAAACATTTAATTAACCCCTAATTCCAAATCCAAATCAAAATGTCTCAAAATTTTTGGAGATTATTTTTAATTTCTAGTTTTTTTGTACTATATTCATATGGATATGTAACACCTGAAGGTACCATATACTATTAATTCTAATAGATACATACATAGTCATTTAAATTACTTAAATAATTGAACTTGAAATAGGCAAAGGATACCATGATTATGAAGATACAATGCACCGAAATCCTGACGAAAAGTTGGAAATTATTACAAAACCTCCACATCCAGGTACAGACCTCCCATCCCATCCAAGTACTTCTTTTAAACACCATTATTCTTTTATCCTCCAGATGAGCTGAAAGAACATTGGTATAAAAATGCTCAGGATTCAATCAAAAATAAAATTTCGAATAAAATGTTTAAGCCACTTGAAACCAAAGCGAAAAATATCATCTTTTTCTTGGGCGATGGTATATCAATCAATTTCTTACTAATAAATATTGCATATCGAATAATACTTGAAAAATTCAAAGATTACTAATTTTTTACAGGTATGGGTGTTAGTACTGTGACCGCAGCTAGGATTTACAAAGGTCAACTTCAACCTGATAATAAAGGGGGTGAAGAGTAAGACTTGTTGCAAAAAAAATCAAAAATTATCAAAAATATTTTACAAAATGTTTCAATTTTAGAGCTGAACTTTATATGGACAGTTTCCCAGTACTTGGCTCCTCAAAAGTATAAATAATATTGTTCAAAATACTTTAACTTGACATAAAATGACTAAAATTTTCCTAGACCTTTTGCTCAGATAGAACTGTTCCTGATTCAGGTATGCAAAAAACTTATTTTACGTATTTTAATAGGTTATTTGGGCTAATCGTAAGGGCAAATTAAAAAGTTGTGATATTTTTTCAGCATGTACTGCTACTGCTTATCTATGTGGTGTAAAAGCCAATTATCAATCAATGGGTCTCGATAATTCTGCACCGCCAAGAAATTGTACAGCACAAATGGACCCAGAAACGCATGTTACCTCCATTTTACAATGGAGTCAAGTAAGTTAACTATCCAAATACATAGGTATACAGATAGTACAATATAGGTAATCAAGTTAATTTTATAAACTTTTTCTGTAAATCTAAATGGTACTATTAAATCTATTTTAACTTTGAAGGAAGCTGGAAAATCTACTGGAATTGTGACTAAATCTAAAATTACTGATGCTTCTCCTGGAGGAAATTATGCCCATATAGCTTATAGGTAAGCTCTAACTTCAACTTCCTAAATTTCTACCTGTTTATAAATAGATAGGAATTGCATTTTATTGTGCAAAAATAGTAGGTATAAGTACTTGACTGGTTTTTTCAATTGATAGATATTGGGAAAATGACAATGAAATCAGGAAAGATGGATATGATCCAGAAGTATGTTCCGATATTGCTGAACAATTAGTGTATGATTTGCCTGGTCGAGAAATTAATGTAATATTAAGAAATTTTCAAAATATTTCCAAACTTTTGCAAAAAAATTTTGATTTGAGTTTTTAGGTTTTAATGGGCGGAGGTCGAAGGCATTTTCGAGACAATTCAACTAATGATTATGAAACAGGTGAAGCTAACCACAGGACTGATGGGAAAGATTTGATTCAAGATTGGATAAACCAAAAAGATTCATTGAGATCAAAGTTTATCCAAGGTAAGGATGAACTGGATCAAGTCAATTTGACCGAAACTGATCATCTATTTGGACTTTATGCTTTTGATGCAATGGAGTATGCTGAGGAAGCTGCAGGTTCTAGAAATAAATATTTTTATAGATGCCTAATTTGAATATTTCTCTAGCAAATAATAATCCCAATCTAAGCGAAATGACCAGAGCTGCACTTGAAATCTTGATGAGGAATCCGGAAGGATTTTACCTATTTGTTGAAGGTACCCACTAACATGGCAAAATGATTTATCAAAATGCTAAATTTCATACAAAATGATACTTAAGATTTCATTTAAAGCCAAACTTTCTAAGTAGACTTCAATTTTTCTAGAAAAAATGAAGACAAAATTAGGATTTTCAGAGCATGATGTGAATAATTAACTGAGAATTTCATTGAGAAATTTAGCAAATATCATTTTATTTATTATGGTTTTTAAAATTTTCAGGGGCTAGAATAGATCATGCCCATCATGATAATTCTGCTAAAAAAGCCCTCACTGAAGCACTCGAATTCGACGAAGCTATAAAATTAGCTGATGAATTGACCAATGATGAAGACACTTTAATTATCGTCACAGCTGATCATTCACACCCATTTACCATGGGAGGATATCCATATAGAGGAAATCCAATTTTCCAGCCAACTAACGAAAGGCTCGATCAAGATGGTAAAAAAAATTGGTCTATCTAAAATTATATTTTTTACTAACTAATTTCCATTTAAAGATCTACCATATGCAATGCTTGCTTATTCAAACGGTCCTGGATACAAATATCCAGAACTTCATGATGACCCTGAAAGTCCTGAAGGGAAAAAATGTCTCAGGTACAATATAAACCAGGATGAGGGTATGTTCGAAGATTATGATTATCAGCAAAGACCAAATGTAAAACTTGGCTCAGCAACTCATGCTGGAGAAGATGTGTTTATTTTCGCTAAAGGACCATGGGCTCATTTATTAAGTGGTGTTAACCTACAAAGTTATATCCCTCATGTTCTTGGTTATGCTGCTTGCGTCGGCCCATTTGACACATATTGTAATACATTTAGTGAAGAAACTACTCAAGAGACACTCAATACGACAGCTTCATCAGTAAACTTGATTATTTCCTTATCTATTACCACATTGTGTTTATTTATATCTATATTTGTATATTAATTTTAATTGTAAAATGTAGAAATGCATCAAATTAGAAAAGGCTAAATAAAAGGAAAGGTTTTTTTGTATATAGATACTTAAATTAATGATCAAAAATTTACTTTATCAAGCCAATTAGTCCAAACATAGTTATTGAATTTAGGCAATGAGGCAGGGTCTGTTATTCTTGGGATGGGGTCTAGAGCAGTCTTATTATATTCTTTCAATTTTTCCAGCAACATTTGAACGATTCCTGGAGCTCTTTTAGCGAGATTTTGAGATTCACAGGGGTCATCTTGGATGTTAAATAAACATGGTTTTATGTAAGGGTTACATTTCTCATCTGAATCAATCTCTTCAAGTATAATTCCATCCTCGTTCAAGTGTTTGTCTTCCATGTTGCATTTTAGTTCAGCTAATTTTTGTAAATGCTTCATACTAGCCGCGTCATTTGAAGGTATTCCAAAACTTTCGAATGCATTTGCTGCTTTACTTTTGAGTATTAGATGGACTAGGGATGAAACGTTGCGGGTTGGCGATCGTCCACTAGGACCATACCTAAACAAAGTAAAGGTTCACTCAAGGATCATTTGAATACATTTTCCATACCAGCCGTCCCAATGCTTTTTTGAAAATTCCCAAGGGCATGTATTTCCTATAATTACGAAGAATAAATGTTAGGGACTGTCTTAATTGTCATTTTAATCAGATCTGGAAAACCAAAATTTTAGTCCTAATTTTTCATATGTAATTATAAGTATGTAAGAATTGAAATTTGAGGTCTTTGCTTATCCGGAGCTGGATTGATGAATGATAATTATTGAATATTTTTCATATTATACTAGCTTACTAGCTTCAGTAATATTACAATAAAATCTATTTAAATACTAATTTCTTATTGCGTTTTATGATTTTTTGGTTTGGTACAAAAGTTTTTGTATAATAAAATAATACCATTGGTATTATACCAATCATGTCCTAATAAATGAAACTTTTCAATACATGATCTTAGCAAGTAATAGATAAGTGACTATTAGATAAAAATAACACTAACCTTGTATTAGTTTAAAAGGTCCAACTCTAATGGCAGAATTATTATAAATATCATCAATATTGTATAGAAACTCGTGTCTAGCTGGTGCACCCATTGTGATTAAATTATTCCATTGATTTAAACCATCTATTTGCCCCAAATTGGAAATATCACCTCCTATTTTAATCAAAAAAGTTTAAAATACTTCAATTAAAAATAAAAGATTAGTCTAATAACTAATACATATAACTATTTCAATACCACAAGCTTTATAAATTGTTGGTAGCCAATCGGATACATGAAAGAGATCTTTGACAATTCTATTTGGTAATAATGTTGACCAAATGAAACCAGCTAACCGGGTTCCACCCTCCCACAGCGTATTTTTTACCTTTGTAATTAATAAATAAGAAAAATTTTATAGCTAGCTGTATGCATATAGAGGTAAGTAAGTATCTTATAAAAAAAGTCTTACGCCTCTTAAAGGATAATTACTTCCGTAATTAATATCATAACCCTCTGGACTTCCCCCATTATCACTTGAGAAGATAATGATTGAGTTGTTCAAAATCCCTTTTTTGCCCAATGCATGAACTATTTCGCCAATAGATTCATCTAATTTGTCCATAACACCTGAAGTTTAGAAAATCATTAGCTTTATTTTATAATTTTTATATACAATTCAGGTATTAAAGATTGTTATAAGTAGTTATCGTAGATCATTTTAGGTATACTTTAGCAGAAAACTTACCTGCATACTTTCTCCTATTCAAATGATGAATTGTAGAATTGAATTTATCAATAGAGTCTTGTGGAGCCTGAAGTGGAGCTAATGAAAATGAAATAAATAGTCAAAATATTCTTACAAATGTTAAGTAGTAATATCTGTATAAATTAAATCTAGATTTTTTTTCAAGAATTACCTACAGAATAAGATATTTTTAGACAGGATAAAATAAAACTACTATCTATTCACTTACAATAATTGTTCGCCGAATGTGGGGCTATATGGTTAACCATTAGAAATAATGGCTTTTCGATTGGATTCGATTCAATTAGCTCAACTGCTTTGTTTGTAAATAAATCTGTACTATAAAAAAATTTTAATTTTGAAATAATTATAAATCTGAAAAATTCGACTTAAATACTCATATTTCCCAAAAGCGCTATAATCAACGTCCAAATCCTTTCTGAAATCGTAACCTTAAAAAACGAATTTTAATTTCATAGTTTTGATTACATAATACATATCGTATGTAGATAGATGTAGATATAATGTAGGTATATATTTAGGACTTTACTTACCAAAACCACCTGAATCATAGGAAAAATGATCATAGTAATCTTGTTTTCCTAACCAATATCCAAAATGTGAATCGAATCCTCTGAAAGTAGGTGTATAAACCTTTGATGCATGACCCAAGTGCCTTTTAAAAATTAAAATTAATGAAATAAAAAGTCACTTAACTTAATCTTATGTTAGGCATAAGTTTAGCATAATAAGATATAGAGTAAGTAAATTACCATTTACCAACTAAATGGGTAGCATAGCCAAGGTCTTTCAAATATTCTGGGAGTAATTTTTCTGTTAAAGGTAATCCACTTGATGTTCCTCCTGTTATTTAAAAGAGGATAAATGACCAATTTTATTTTATATCCTCTCCTTAACCATACCTGTTATAACATAGTGCTGCAAGCTCAAATGTATTGGATATTTCCCAGTCATTATACTTAAAATAAAAAATTAAAGTATATCATTCAAACCCAAATCTACCAATGATTTTGGCCTATCTATATACCTTATATTCTTTCAGATTCAAAATCTTGAAAAAAACTCGATAGATTTTTTGCATTTAGTTTAGAATAGTTGAACTGAACCTAGAATTTTTTACTTAAATATAAGTAGGCATACCTTCCTCGGCTTTATTTTCCAAAAACAAATAAAAATTAACATTTTTTACGAAAATTTTGAATAGCTGTAAATTGAGCTTGAGCTTACGTAGGTGTGCACAGAGGAGCTCCATATAAGCTGTTCAAAACCATCCCATTTAAAGCTAAAAAATCGATATTCGGTGTCGGGATTTGGGGTGACCCATGAAAACTGAAATCGTTAAATCCCTACATAATATAAAAATCAGAACAAAAATTAATTAAGATCAAAAAATACAAATACTTAAGTCTCAAACTTACAGCATCATCAGCTAAAATAAAAATGACATTAGGACGACTAGATCCTACAGAGTACTTAAGATTAATAGATAATAATATAGAGAACCAATTTAAGCTGTGAATCAACATTTAAAATGTAAAATAATAGTCAGGATAGGAGAATAATAAGTGTGTAAATCATTTTTACAAAGTTCTTAAGATACAAATTCGAACAACTTAAGAATGCTAATGATCATGATAATCTAATCTTTTCACTTGTTAAAATGAGCTCAAGATCGAGTAAGTACATTTATCGTATCCTACTTTTAATTTTAATGTATAATAACTATGAATAGAAATACAGATATATGACCCAAGTAATGACTTCGTGTAATTTTGTAATATGAATATGTTAATACATTAGATAATAGATACATATAGCTAATAGCCATATCAATTGAATGCAACTATTCAAGAAAGTTGAGTAAGGAATTTCGAGAAATATGAATACGAATATGAATAAATATACCAAGTAGTAGTTACATTACATTTATGTATAAAGCATGTTAATAATCAATCTTTCTACTATCCATAAACTATGCCTTTAACTATATATCTGTATCTACTATAACTTTAAGATATGATAATGATGTCAAATTATGTCCAAAGTAAACCTAAATCTAAATACCACAACATAACCGATATTCTAATCTAGAAAAAAGTAAAAATAAGAAAGTACTATAGTAAATAGAATGCATGTAGTGATAGAAGATATAAAGGTATAATACTGTTTAGAAAAAAATATTACATTATTTATTAACGAAGTAATCTAATATTAATATAGTTATTAAAATTAGAACAATTCTTGATATTGAAAAGAATTACAAAACTTTCTAGTAGAAAGTCGCTTACAAATTATTTTAAAGGAAATTTAAATGTAATCTTGAGCATTTAATTATAATCTCAGTTATTCAAATTAAGATAATAAAGGAAGACTCATAATGATAAATTAATTAATAGGTACAAAATTTTGTGAATTTTGTGAGATAGGTAGTAGCTTTTCTTTTGAATAAAAGAAAGACAAATAGAACTGGAATGGATTATTACTATTTTATCATGGTATAATGAGATTAAGGTTTAGAGATTTCATTTTATTCGTCAAGAAGTCTTTCGATGTCCTTTTCGAAATCCTAAAAGGTAGAAGATTTCATAATAAATACAAATAAAATAAAATAATAATCATGAATCAAATCATAATAAGTTCACCTTTGGTGGAGTATTTGGACCATGTCTGGCGACTACATTTCCTGCTTTGTCAACCACTAAAGAAAAGAGATAGAATTGTATTTTACATAGTAAACGGATAAACATCAACATTATAAAATAATAGAATGTACCTACTATGTATTAATTAGTATTAGATCTTAAGATTAGATTATTTCTATCACTTACCAAATTTCGTAAAGTTCCATTTAATAATCTAGATTAAATAAATAATAAAAAAATTAAATTAAAATATTTTGTTCACCTAAGCTATGTAAAATAAGTAAAATTTATAAAAACCTTCAAAAGAAGACCGCCTTGTTTTTCTAAATAAAAAATAACCGTTAACTGATCTATGATTTTATTTTAGCTTACACAACTACTTATACTACAAGAATATGTAGAACCATTAAATATTGTTATATTAAATTAAAAAATGTAAAATACCTTTCAAATATCCATATAGAGGATGAGTATCTCCTCCATTGACACTAATTTTTGAAGCCATATCAAAAGTAACCTTTAGAAAAAATTTCACAAATTAGATAAAAACTTTATCAAGTATCAAATGTTAAATTTTTTTTAAAATACCTACTAACTAGGTACTTACTTTATATTTATCTGTTGCAAATGAACAAATGTCTTCTTCGGTCGCCGGCTCTTGTCCACCAAATTGATTACAGGGGAAACCAATTATTTTTAATCCTTTTGATTCGTATTTCTCATAGAGTTCTTGCAACTGCTTATAATTTGTATCAGTGAAACCTACAAGCAAAGGCAAATATGCACATATATTAAAAAACCAATTGAATTGGTAAAAGTATAATAAAAAGGAGCATACCTAATTAATATTAAGAATGTATCTTTAGTTTATAATTATAAAAATAAGTAAAAAAGTAAACACATTTAAAAACAAAAAAAATATTCTATTACTTTCAATTCAATATTATATCATTACAGCCTAATTGCACGCAGTAGTAAACTTATCGGTAAATGAATAGTATTAGTAGAGTACGTTTTTCTTTGTATTTACTTACCACATTTAGAAGCAACATTGACGATTATGATGACATGACCCTTATACTTCTCCATGCTGACAGTGTTTCCTTTGATGTCCAGAAATGTGAACGAGTAGATACCATCGCTCACCGGCTTCTCAGAATTAGAATTAGATGCCTATTATACAAAAATCAAAAATGTAAATAGTAAAGTAAAGTATAGTATACACACAAATTGAAAGCATCGATTATTTGTTAAAATTTTAGAATCTTACCATTTTTTCTTTTGGGATTTGATCTGTTATTAAAGTTGTTATATTATCAAAAATAATGTCGAGATCGACAATTTCCTTATACACGAGTACTGCTAAAACAATTGACAAAATAGAAGTGATTTTTATAAACTTTCCAAACATTTTATTTTAATATTCTATTACAATGACTAGCTGTTTAATAGGAACTTTTGACATGCGATAAGATAGCGATAGCTGCTAAGTATGATTATAATAGGTAGTATCTTAGATTTTAACTGTCAAAAAGCAAAGCACTTGAACAATACAAAATTACTTACTTATTTATATACCTTGAAATTGAAACTTGATTGATTGACAAAAAAATGATTCAGCGTTTTTCTTTTTACATACAAAATAAAATTAATTCAAGTTCCACGTAACCCGCTATATACCTTTTGAATTTCAAATGCATAATATAGTATGTAGTAGTAATAGTAGTAGGTCCAGTAAGTACAGACGATGACCGAGTACATAGTACATACCTACATATATATATTACCTAAGCTATGATATGATATGACTATACCTACATGTACCTACATTGTAATATTCCAAGATAAAACAGAAGCAGTAATACATACTGTTTAACCTTGAACCTTGTAACGTGAGACAAAATTGAAATACAGAACAGAATGCATTTGAATTTTAACTTGAATTTAACTAACTCAGAGTCAGTTAACTATTATAATAGGTTTTCTAGACATGCATTCATATTAGAAAAAAAATTTCTAGAGGTAAAACCTTAGGACTTATTATAAGAGTACCTAACCTAGGTATATTATTTGCATCATTAACATTAAAATAAGAGTTGCCTTTTCTTTTGAGTAAAGTATCTAAATACTTTTCTTAAACTAGAAAATTAAGAAAATTTGGAAAATTATTAAATAGATTATAGATTATACTGGATTTGGCTTTTTTCTGGAAATGATCAGTATAACGTCGTTTGAACTTTGTCCAGTTATTTTAATTATCATGGCTCAGCTCTAGACCTAGGTTAGGTAGGTACTTTAAAAATATAGGTACATAGAACTTACCATTAGAACTGTACAACTTACTGTACAATCCAATAAATATCCTACTAAATACCAAGCTTATTCACATGTTCATGAATGAGCGTAGGTAAGAAAATAGAAAATATATTATAAGTACTTACTATTAGATTACTATTAGATAAACTAAACTATCCCTGCATCAGTATGTAAGTATTTAGAAAAAGATAAAATAAAACTGTTCTAACTCTCGTATGATGTATACTTGTGTTCTATTTTGATAATAGATAATTATAATTATAATTATGCAGATAATATTCTAATCTTCATTCTTCAATTTATTGTTTGGTATAAAAGTTCAAACATTAGGCCTAAACTATATATTATCAAGTTTAAAAAAATTACAAAAAAATTAAAAATCCATTTCATGAAAAATGTCGAAAGGTATAATTTTATCCTCAAAATTCTTACATAAACATTTCATTTTTTTATTTCGTTATATTGTACTCGTACCAATATATACATGATGGTATGGTATTTAAGTATATAAAATAACTTACTAGGTAATAAAATAAAAACATATTTATTAATCTCCTCTTTAAATAGATTAATTTTAACCTTGAATGTAAAACTGGCACTTGTTTATTAGGTGGCTATAAAATAATAAAGAGGATATAGTAACACCTAATTTATTTGTATTTTATATTAACACTGAATTAATTCAACTATGAAATTTGAATATAAATATACTGTAGTTATAAGTTATAAGATATACCATACCACCTTCTAATATCAATATGTGACGTGAACTGAACTGACTAAAATTTATATGATATATTTAACTTATAATTATAATCAATACCGAAAGAATTTTCCAAAGCTATCTCAGTCCTTTCTCTTATTGCCTACCTAACTTACTTTGCTTTTCTGTACTCGACAAAAATGGAAGTCGAAAGTTTAGAATCAATTTTAGAAGCTAATTTACCAGAGCAAGAACTTAATAAAGCTTGGAAAATACTTTATGGAAGTAATTATACCGATGGGTACAATTGTTTATAAAAACTTTCTTATTATCTATTACAATTACAAATTACTTTTACAAACTATTTAATAATGCGAATTTTTTTTGAAACTAGAAAAATTTCAATACCACAAGCTCAATCAACAAATGAATTAGAAATTAAAACTTACCAATTTAAGGCAGCCGCTGAACAGCTTCGTTCACCAAGAAAGGTACGTGTTGGACTTTTTCAAAATGAAACTCCTTTGCCAGCCGAGTCACCACTCTTAGAACAGAGATCAGCACTTTATAAGAAAGCTGAAAATGCCATTAAAAATGCTGCAGCTTGTGGTGTTCAGATATTTTGTTTTCAAGAAACCTGGAGTAAGAATTAATAACATTACATATTACTATTATAAAATTAATAAGTTCAAGGTATTTGAAATAGAAAATTTAAAGTACATGTATTTACCTTTTATAGACATGCCGTTTGCATTTTGCACTCGCGAAAAATTACCGTGGATAGAATTTGCAGAATCAGCAGAGAATGGACCAACAACTCAATTTTTACAAAACTTGGCTGCAACTCATAACATGGTTATAATTAACCCAATTTTGGAAAGGGATGATACGACAAATGTGCTCTGGAATACAGCGGTTGTCATTTCGAATAAAGGACGACTTCTTGGAAAATCTAGAAAAAATCATATTCCAAGGTATATATTTTTATAATTATTTATAATTATAAATATTTATAGAATTACTTTTTTTTATTTCAAGAGTTGGTGACTTTAATGGTTAACTAAAATATTTATAGAATTACTTTTTTTATGATAATGATAAAAAATGATTCACTAATCATCAAATATTGATTCTCCAGAGAGTACTTATTATATGGAGAGTACTTTGGGCCATCCAGTTTTTGATACGGATTTTGGTCGAATTGCAATCAACATTTGCTATGGACGACATCACCCCTTGAACTGGACAATGTAGGTTTGTACTTTGGGCATTTTATAATTTTAAATGAAGTTTTTTGTAGGTTTGGTCTGAATGGTGCAGAAATAGGTAATCTACTCTACTTATACTTGTACTTATGCATGCATGCTTAAGCTTGTGATAAAATATGACTACCTATTCTCTATTTAAATAGTCTTCAATCCAAGTGCCACTGTTGGAGCCTTATCAGAACCATTATGGGGTGTTGAAGCAAGGTTGAGTGATTGTGATTATAGTAGTTGTTAATAATCTGTAGTAATTAAAAACACATGAAACATTTCCTTATTTTAGAAATGCTGCAATTGCAAATTCCTATTTTACCTGTGCCATTAATAGAGTAGGGACTGAGACATTTCCTAATGAATTGTATGAATATTAATAAACATTAGTAATATACTAGTATAATTCTTATAAAATATCTTATTCTTAAAAAGTACTTCTGGTGATGGAAAAGAAGCTCATAAAAGTTTTGGGCATTTTTACGGGTCTTCTTATGTAACAGCTCCTGATGGTTGCAGAACACCTGTATGAAAATATACAAAATATATTTTAATTACAAAATTAAAGATAGCCAAAAGAAATAATAATTTTATTCCAGGGACTAAGTCGAGTTAGAGATGGACTTCTGATTGTTGAAATGGACCTTAACCTTTGTAGACAAGTCAAAGACAAATGGGGATTTCGAGTAAATACAAATACAAAATACTACGACCCGTACCTGGAAAATCTTCGAATTTTTCAAAAATCTCCCGGAAAGCGGTCAAAATTTGCTCCTTAATTTCCCAAAATTTTCTCCCACATATATACCCATATATAAAAGCCTCAAAAAGTTTCTCCCATATATACCCATATTATACATTACATTTTACATGTTACATACTCATGGAAGTAGGAGGTTAGGGCTAAAACCAATACGGCTAAACCCAGTACGGCTAAACCTTTACAGCTAAAAACCATTACGGCTAAAAACCATTACAGCTAAAAAACAATACAGCTAAAAACCATTACAGCTAAAAACCATTACAGCTAAAAACAAATACCCAGTACAGCTAAAAACAAATACAGCTAAAACCAGTACAGCTAAAAACAAATACAGCTAAAACCAGTACAGCTAAAAACAAATACAGCTAAACCATTACTCAACTAAAAAACACAAAATTTGAGATTTGACTGATTTTGAAGATTTTCCGCATGAGAGATTCCAAATTTGATATTTTTTTGACTTATAGATCACTCCTTTGCCCTGAAATTCTTTTTTTTAAATAAAAAACCTAATTTATGTAACGCAAACTATCAACCCCATAAGGTCGCGAAGCGACCTTTGAACAAATCTTTTACTCTTTTCATTTTGTAAGTACAAAGCACACACATTTATCCCGTACGGTTCCTTGGACAAGACAACATTAAGGGATTGTGATTGCTATAAGTTAGGTTAGGTTTGTGGCGAAAAGGTGAATTGCTATTTTTACCCATTACACAACCCGAGTGATTAAAACTATTACTTGTAACCACATTGAGGTGTTATTATTGCATTAGGTTAGGTTAGGTTAGGTTTGTGGCAAAAAGTCGAATTGCTATATTTACCCATTACATTACACAACCCGAGTGATCTATAAATCAAAAAAATATCAAATTTGGAATCTCTCATATGGAAAATCTCCAAAATCAGTCAAATCTCAAATTTTGTGTTTTTTAGTTGAGTAATGGTTAGCTGTACTGGTTTTAGCTGTATTTGTTTTACTCTGTACTGGTTTTAGCTGTATTTGTTTTTAGCTGTATTGGTTTTTAGCTGTATTAGTTTTTAGCTGTAATGGTTTAGCCGTACTGGGCTTAGCTGTATTGGTTTTAGCTGTAATCACCTAGACCCCATACTCATACATGTATAATACCAATACCTTCAATTCAATAGAATAGACAGACACCGCCCATGACTCATGACCACATGTTTATATGTGAATAACTCAAAAAATATTATGATTTTTGAGAAACAGTAAAAAGTATCTGAAAGTAGATGAACAAACTTGGTTATGTTCAAAATTTTAGAAATTTTGAAGAATATTGAGATATTTTAAAAATTAGTTCAAAAAATGAAAAATTTTTGAAATTTTTGAAAAAAAAAATCAATTTTTTTCTCCCTTCCCTCCCCCCTTCTCCTTTTTTTCTCTTTCCCTTCTTTCTCCTCCTTTTTTCTCCCCTTTTTCCCTCCCCCCCCTACACCTCCCGTTTCCCCTTTTTTCTCCCGGTAAGCTTCTTACCGCCTTACCGAAGATTTTCCAGGTACGC
>JAQIXA010001028.1:0-30111 GCA_034699045.1 Nanhermannia cf. coronata Gr-Ori-00579
CGAAATACCCGAGTCGGGATCTCGGGATTTTATCTCGGGACCCGAATACCCGAAAAAAACCCGAATTGAGAACTCTACACACGACACAAACGTAAAAATTAAGGTTAGTTTACCAATTATTAACCTTTGCCCTTATATTACCTTCTATCTATTTAATCCTTATTTATTAAAATAAGTATTTTATTTTTGTTTTAGTTACAATTCTTGGAAGAGTTTGATATGAATATTGTCAAGGATCATGAAAATAAGATAAAGGAGGTAAAAAAAATGACAAAGAATAATGATTCTGAGCCCTTGATAGACCATATTATAGACCATATTATTATAGACCATAGACCATATTATTACAGCCCTTGATACAAGCAAAGAGAATCTTGAAAAGTTAAAAGTGGATTGGTTCGAAAAGCTTTCGTCAGAAGTCTAGAAAGTTAATCGAAATTTTGAACATTAAATTGTGGATGCAAAGTTTCTTTTTACTGGAGAAGATGAAGTACTAATTTTATTTTATTTTCTAAATGGAATACCTAATCTCAATCTCATGATCATTTAAATCAGATCTGTAAAAACAGGCCTTTGTCATGTTTTAAAAGTAGTGCAAAGTGAGGTTTATATTTGTTTTTTTTAGAGCTGAATCATTTTAAAATAAACGAACTAGATCAAATTATTTAATAATATTTACTCTTTTTTTAGGAGGACTATTGTAAATATGGCATCAAAATCAAGGTTAATTTTGTGATGAAGAATTTTCTGAATCGAAACAAAGTGGAGGTGAACGAGCTATTTCTACAGTTCTGTACATTTTGGCTCTTCAAGAATACACTACATACAGTTCCTTTTCGTGTTGCCTACAAAATTAACCTAGGGATGGACGCTTTAAACGAATCAAATTTTTACAGTTTGCTTACTCGAGTAACTCAAACTAGTAGATCGATATCTCAGTATTTCATTCTTACTCCAAAGGTAAAAGATTTAAGCATTTCGTACGATTTAATGTTCTATTGATATTTATTTTATTTTTTAGCTTTTGCCACTTGGAATGAATTATCCTGATTCATTAGGATTTCTCCTTTTGTTAAATAAACCTCCAGTTATTTCATTAATCAGTCAATCTCTGAATGCAAGCCGATCACAACAACAACCACAAAAGCGTGTTTGTTGCTAGATAGATGAAATGAGAAATGAAGAAATAATATTAATTTACATTATTACAGTTGGACTCATAATCATAATCATGTTTTTTTTTATTTTTAAACCAAGTAAAATGCTCGAAATGTGACATGCATAAAAGAACTATGACTTCTTGTTTCATTCATGTTTATTTAAAATCGGCAGAAAATTTCTTAAAAATGAGCCAAATTGAGTTTATTTTTTTGTACCTATTTTAATAAACTAATAAAAGAATCAAGAGCCTTAAGTACAGTAATACACACATATCTGTTATATTGTTATCTAACCAATAGGTAAAAGTCTAAACTGAAGATTTTACTTTAGATATCTGCATTAGGTATTAGGTTAGGTAAGTACTTATCTTTAGTGTGCTTATATTTTTATAATTCCTGTCCATATGGATAGTACTTTCTATTTGTCATGTAAGATACTATAATAGTATCCGTAGATGCGAATATTTAAATACTTAAAAGTCCTGCCTATGCTTTTTTCATATTGCCCTTTACCCTTTTACCAGAGTAGGGTACTGTATGCCTATGCCTATATACAATACGAGTCGTTATATACTCGTTATACCTACTTGAAATACTTTCGATTAAAAAATTATTTTAGTGTATTAAGATGAACATGAATTAATAAAATGATTCAAATGGAGTCTCATAAGTGTCATTGTAGTGTACCTATCTACCGTAGTAGGTAGGTATCAGCATAGAATCCTAGTGGGGATTCTATTTTAGACCCTACCTACGAGCTCGTATTTTAGGTACCTATTTACTTAGATTATCACTTGACCAGAATACAGAACATTTAAACAAATATCGTAAAGAAATGCATTTGATTGTATGGATTAATTATAATCTTAATTTGTCAAATATTCTGATAGTAGGTGCATTTACATTTACATTACACACACATGAACACTACACAAAGTAGTAAATGACTAACTAGTAGTTGGTAGCAGTACAGGAACAGGAACAGGAAGATATTTACACTAATCATTATCATATAGGCATAGGTAGTGTTGTAGTAACTTAAGTACCCTACTATACTATAAGTACCTATTAGTATTTCGAATTTTAATTTCAACTGAATTGAAAATTTGAAATCACATTTTACAATCCAGAAATTGGTCGGAAGTGGAATTTTATTTATAATAAAGATTGTCAGTAATGTAAAATGTATTAACCTTACTAAATTAGACTTAAAATGTATATAGATATGTAAGTACTCATTTATCAACGATATTTGAAATCCATAAAGTACTACGAAGTAGTACTACATGTAGGCACCTATTCTGTAATAGTATCCTATCTTTCATCATTTAGGAATTATTGAAATCCTCTCACTTATCCTTAATATCCATTAGAGTATGTACTTAAATACACATTATAATAAAATTTCATGATTATGAATAAAATAAATTTTCAAAATGTATGAATCTATAATAGGAATAGGTACTCATAGGCCCAACATATTGTAGTGCAGATTTAGGTGCATGCCAACGAATTAATAATTTTAAAATTTTGAATAATCCGTAAATCTATTAATCACTTGAGAGACGGAATTTTTTTCTTTTTCATTAGTTAGTGTAGGTACTTGCATACTAAACTGATATACATACCAACTTACGAGATCATAAGCCCATAAGTGGAGATTTAAATTTTAGAGATTTATATCCAAATTGCAATATATCCAGCAAACTATTAGTGAGCATTATACTTACAAAGTTTACTGAGAAATTGTAGATTTAATGTATAGAGAACTTACAATGTACCTATATAACATTTAGCAGTAAATATGCGCTACATAAAATCTGAGCCTTATATGCACAAGTATAAGTTAGCATTTCATTGACCAAAAAAAGTCCAATAATTTCTGCTAAAAGCCTTTGCTGTAGAGTAGAAATACCTACTACTTTTTACCCTATTGAATTGAAAATACTCGGAATTTTTGGTCGCCCACACTTTCTTAATGTTTTCGTCTCCTCTAATCTATCTTGGTGATCAGTGAAAATGGCTTTTATTTAGACTATTTATCTACTTTACATACAGCTACAGCAAACTTTTACATACATACCTATATCCGTATAATATTGTGTAATATATTTTTCAACGACTACTGATATTTTACTCGAGCACTAAAATCAATGCGAAATTGTCATTTGCCCATTTTTACTATTTAAAACAAATATATTGTAACTAATTTTTTAAATTTTCGGATCATTTTTACAAGCATTTTGAGAGCATTCCATACTTTCATTCACATTCATATTCTTATTCTTATATATATTTATTTTTTAAGTAAGTATACTTATTAGTCAAATAGTGCAGTATTTCTTGTCAAATTAGGGTAACTAAAAATTAGAAATTGATCAATTAATAAACATTTTTGCAATTAAGTCAAATGTCAGCAGATTTTTTTAGACCAATGCATGCAAAGTGGGTATTTAATAACATCCCCTTTGAAATTTATTTCCTAATAAGTTTGTAGATTAAGAAAAAACTTCAATTCCCATCCAGAATATTTTCATAGTAGGTACTATCTCTAGCTGATACAATTTACTTTTTTGTAAAAATAATTGCTGCTCCAAAAGTTATTTTTTTCTTGGAAAAAATAACCCCATTTGATTTTTAAAGGTCAAATGATTTATCATTCAAAGTATTTTTAGGTTTTAGTTATATGTATTTGCACCATTAGTATTAGTAGGTTTAAGTACTTTTTGAGTCTAAAGACTAAGGCTACATTTAAGATTTCCTTTTCCCCAGAAATAACTATTAAAAAGTCCATAAGCATAAAGTTACGGCTGCTTTCACCTTGAACAAAGTATCTTTTTTGTATCTTATCTTATCAGTCTCCCTCTGATAGTGAGTCAGTATCAGATCTGAATTAATATTCAAAATGTTCAATCAAACCCCAAAGGAGTATTATTTGAATTTGAACAAAATAGAACAGAAGGCAGTTGAGAATCTGAATAAAGTTCTTTTGATCTCAGAGATTTTTTATCTCACCTCAATATCCATTTTTGGGTAAAATACGTGTTTTTTCCATCGCTTTTTAATTTTTCAAATAACCCATATCCATTTGATATTGTCTAAAACAGACTGTATTCAATACGTACTACAACTACAACCTACTAGTAGTACCTACAGGTGACTATCACAATACTCACACAATATGGGAGAAAGTACCTATATAGAGTAGGTACAACTATTGTGTATGGTAGTTGAATGAAAAAGATAAAACTTTACAAGATCTGAGTGTGAATAATTAAATATTATTCATACAGTATTCTCTTACTGGTAATAGGTACTACAATAGTTAATAAGGTATAGTTCCACATATTGCAAAAATGCAAAACGTCTGATTGACTGGCTCACCTTCGCTTTAATTTGAGTAAAGCTTTTATTTTTATCATTTTTCCGACAAGATCAAGTATTTCTTGGCATGTTACTTCAAGTATAAACTTCGAGTTTAAATCATTTCTTGCACATTAGCTGTTAAAACTTAAAGCCTAAATCCTCATGAGATTTAAACACTATCTATAATATGTATGATGCATAACATATACTGATACGGAGTACATTTTTGCATTTCATTAATACAAAAGAATCTACTTTTAGAGTACTACTTAGAATTAATGTGATATACAAACACAAACACAAATCCAAATGAATTTGATTTGAACCTCTGAATCCTGACGTGAAAAATTTCTTAAACTACTTACACAATATACTCGTAGATAGAAGGTTTAATCCTAATATTACAGATACATATCTGTTTGAGAAAAAACAACGTTATAAACAAATTTGACTGTAGGCTGTAGGGACATACATATAAGTCGGGTAAGGATTAGGGTTTCGTGTAAAAAGTGCGGTAAGTACTTGTATACTAATCGTGTGTTGGTTCATATGATTCTGATGCTGAGATCTCTTCTACATTCTTCTCATAAAAGTTCATGACTCAAAGAAATGATGATGACGACAAAAGCGGTTCAAATAAGATGAGATTGAGACGGGTATCATAATAATAAATAGGCTCTCTTTAAATTTAAAGGAAGGTAATTGAGAACATTGCAGTTTGTCAAAGCACTACTTTATAGATACTACTATACATACATACGAGTACAGTATATTTCATCAAAAACAAGCTCGTTTTTTTCCACTCTTTGTTTGTCGCAAAAAAAGTGGCAGATAAAAGTTAAAACTTGAAAGAGAAAAGCAGATCCTCATTCTCATCAAATACAAGTATCCTACTCGAAAAAGCTTGGTCAAGTGAATCCACTTTTCAAAATTTTCAGCCCTTTGATTTGATCATTAATCTCGAGGAGAATTTAAAATTTAGTCGAGAAGCGTCATTCCATTAAGATTCTTTACAAATACCTTATACTTATTTATACTACCAAAGAACTCGTGTAGTAATTATAATAATTTTTAAATTAATTTTTAAGATTAAAGTCGAAAATTGATGCCATACTGATACTACTTGCTATAAGAGCATTTTTCAAATTATATCAAGATCAAAATACAAAAATATTATACTTGTAGATAGATATAGGACTTAGGTGCCTAGGACTTGGTACTACATCTGTAAGTAGGGTACTCTGTATTTATTATATTACAGATATATCAGTATTACAGATAAATGATATAAACTTATAATATTACAGATACTTTACTATATAGAATAGATGAAAATTACCTAATTCTAATCTAAAATTTCGCCTTTGAACTTTTTAAGAGATTCTATAAATAATGAAAAGAACCGCCCCGGTTTTATAATTTCTTATTACTTTTACGATAAGAAAAAGGCATTTTTAATTTTTTTACACTTTTCTTAATTACCAGATATAATTTATATTTATAATACAGAGTTCAAATAATGTCTACATGGTAGTCGTTAGTAAGTACCTTATTTTATTATACTTGCTATACTTGTTGATTAAGAATTTTACTAAAATATTATTTGATTTACAATAAAATAAGTTTATGAAAAATAGTAAGTACCAGTAGAACTACTCGTATATGGTAGGGTACTTATCTAGCAGTACTTATGTAGCTGTACTATATGTACAATTATAATATGTCTATTCAGAACTATACATATAAGGAAATTGTATATAATAATAATAAGGTATATCTACTAGATATTGGTTCAGATCGATTTGTTTAATTATTTATTAAAAAGTTGTATTTTTATACGAGGGATGCTTTGTATACTTAAGATGATAATTTGTTTTGGATTTAATTTAATTTAGATACAAGTGTCTACGTAGCTGTATTTGTGTAAATACCAATTGCAATATAGAAGTATCTAAATAAGAACAAGCACCTAAGGTACTTACGTATGTATCTAATATAACTAGAAATATGTAAGATACCTACTGTAGATATTATAAATAAATCTAATAATTTTTCGATTTTGATAGAAAAAATACTTGACTGCTCAAGGGTTAGGAGGGTATATTGCAAATAATCGCGAACATTTTCGAGTTCTTTTCTTGTCGTCAGACACCACCATACCCACCACCATCACCATCACTGCCTGCGCAACTTATGGTGAACATCAGCAACATCCTATCTATTTCATGTATATGTACATAAGTATGTATACTGTAAGTATACCTAGCTATCAGTACTTGTAACTAGTATGTATATCTCTATACTCAGGCAAAGGGTTAGCTTTGGCCAAAAAGAATCGTGGGCGAAATGAAATGAAATGAAATAGGGCAGGGTTCGCAAGTTTCTCGAGGATCGGGGCTTAAGCCTATATATATAAGGGTCACTTGAAATCTTCCCAGTTGGTCTTTCCCGTCTCGATTATTCCTCAGGAAAAAAGGAAGAAAACCCAGAGTCCCCGGAGAAACAAGCTCAATCAATTCACAACCTTCTCAAAGGACAAACCCTATAAGCTTTCGATCCATTTCAATTGTGACTCCGACAAACATACATACTTACCTCACAAATCATCCCTCAAATCATACAAGTTGAACTCGAAAAACTAACGGAGATTTAAGATAATAAAGGTAAGAAAGAATTTGAGCTTTCTTTTAATTAACTATAATTACAAATCAATTTAAGCATTCTCATTAGTTAAAACTATTTTAAAATTTCACTCTTTTCAAATATACCTACTCGTATTAGTAAGTTCATCCCTGAAGATGAATGAAAAATGTAAAAAAATTTAAGATTTAGCAAAGGAATTCTGAGGGGGTATGTTTATGAATGTTTATGAATGTTTTTCCTACTATAATGATAATGATCAAAAAGTAAGACTAATACGAATACGGCAAAAATTTAGTAGATACATTTACAGATTTTTCTGTAATTGATTAAAATACTTAAATAGAGAGCTCAAAGATTAAATACAATGTAAATTTAGAGCTAATACATTCAGATTAAAATGATTATTATCATCTAATAAGTTGCAAAGTACCTTAACATGTAATCTAAGCTGTAATTTCATAAGGATACTTAACCCGTATAATATGGTCTTCAAGGGATCAACAAATATAATGATAGCCCCTTCCTAAATAATAGGATTATTTATGATGCTTATCTAAACTGGCTATTATAAAAATTCAATTAAAATTATTTCTACCTACCTAACTGATAAATATGTTTAGTTTTTTTGCGACTTGCAATATAAGTACATAAATACCTTTAAATGTATTATGCAATAGTGTTCCAAATATTCCTATTTTATGAGTATAAATAAGTATTTAGGTACCTCAAAATACAAAGAATATCTTTTGATTATTAATTTAAGCCCTTGCTTAATTCAGTTTTTCAAATGCTCAATTCTGAGATCCTGATTGTCTTTTTCAAGTTTTATTAAAATGCCAAAAGCTTTTAATTGTGGGCGGTTGTATAAATAAAAAAGTAAAAAATTTTTGTATGTTTTGTTTATCTATTGCTTACACATACTACATACTCAAGTAAGTAGTAGTATATGTATTAGTATTTCGGGAAAATATTTCATAAAAAGGTGAAAGAAAAGTTTGCCCTTTTTGTCCCAAGTTCTAAGTGGCTAGGAAGGTTAGGATTTCTAAAGACCTATAAAATAAAAAGAAAAAGTTTTCGATCACAGAATAGTAGTTAAAGAGAAAAATAAAGTTTCTAAACTCTTAAGAAAAATTAATTCAAAATTGATGAGAAAGAACAGCATTTGGTCGGCTAGACTAGGCTGCTACTAGGTGTGTATATAAATACATAAAATCTACAAATATCAGTTATAATATAATCGATTCAAAAACCTTTTCTCACTGATATTACCAAACTTAAAAAATATAGATAGTGGTTAAAATGGCCATGAAAGTTTCTAATTTCAAATGCATATTTGTGCAATTTTATTCTTTAAATTTTAATAATTCACTTTAATTGAATATTATGTATGTACTTACTGCCATAGTACTATTATTGATATGATGTAGATGTACATAGGTATCCTATTGTACTTAAAGTAGTAGGTAGGCAGTAGAAAGGATTTTAGTAGGAAGTAAAAGCTAATTAGGCAACCTTCGATATAACTTTTTTTATAAAGTTTTGCATTTTTAAATTCTTGGATGAAAAACTCAAATATATAGCTACAGAAGGTATCTATACTGTATATATCATTGTGAAATAAACACTCAAGTTTAGCATTGACATTTGCAATAAATAGGAAGTATCTGGATTAGTAGCATCACGCTTTATGTCCCGTTTTGGATAATCTCATTATATCTGTATATCATTACTAGATTTTGATATTTGAATTGAAATCCACAATTCGAAGCAAAATGCAATTAGATAGTGTATTTTTGATATTTTTTTCCTATTCAAAATCAACTAAAGAGATCATTAATGACAGTGGCATTGATGAGAGTGAGATGAATTCTCAAGGTAAAAATTGGAATTTGTATTATACAAAAGTACTCGTATTAATAAGATTGAAAAAACTATTTTAAGAATCTCTATGTTGCCAATTGAGTGAAAGCCTAAAGATTCAACTAAAGAGAAATTTTTCAATTTTAATAAATAAGCCTATTACGTATCCTATACCCTACTAAAATTGTGCCAAATCTTTGATTTTTACAGACCATTTTGGTCAAAATAAATTGCAAATCAAACCTTAAAATGAATAATAAAAGGCATTCAAATTAAGACTTTTTAATTGTTTGAACTTTTTATGCATAAATTTTTGATTTGCCAATAAAGTATGTAGGTAAAACATTTTACATTTCTAATCCTAATGCAACTGGTTTTCCTGATTTGGGCATTTTATGTTAAAATCTGTTCAAATCCTAGTCTACTAAATCCTTACTAATCCTATCAGAGTCATTGGTGCATTTTATTTTAATTATTGCAAATTGGTCAATTATATAATAAAAATTTAAATCTTTTCCTTTTATTGCAAGCCCGATTCAAATCACATTTTCCCATCTGCCATTTGACATAATATAATAGGGTCCATATTTCCTTGTAAGCCCTTTTTTCTACGAGTACATGACCATACTTATTTTGCACAATAGGAATTTCTTATTTTTTTAAAAGTTAGTTAGTACCTACCTAAGTATACTACATATATGTATATAGGTACTGTAAAGTATATTTTTTAAAGGACATAATCAATCGAGGGGAAATAGCCATTGTTGTAGGTTGTGTTGTGGTTGTCCATTTGAGTAGAAAAGGTCTTTTTTTTGAAGAAAATGGATTGGAATTTGTTTGTATCAGTATTCCCCAAAGAAAGCAAATATTTATACAATTTTTGCCCTTTTTGTAAATTTTCCAAATAAACACGAATCGATTTTTCTCTTATAACTTCTAATAATACTGTAGACTGTAGATAGACTACAAGTATTAGAATTAGTAAGGTCTACTAGTCTACTATACTAGAAAACTTTAAAAACTCTGCAAAATTCTCAAATGATGGTTGGTACACAAAAAAGAACCCCTCACTTTCTATATTAATGTAAAAATATGATGGAATTTCAACTTTTTTTGAATAACTAGTCGTAACTATACTTTTTCAATTAAAAAATCTATCCTTATTATGCCATTTAGAATAGTAGTCGTAATTGGTAAGGCTTATTTAGACTTATTATTATCTATGCAATGGCTAAAAGAATCTTATGATTTGGTAGTGTATTTGGTAGTGTATTTTGTAAAACTTGGTATGTACCTGCATAGGATGTTATTCTTTAAAAATTCAATAAAATTTTTAGAAAAAAAGATATATCAATATATAAAGCGAGAAAAACATGAGAATTTTTTCATTTGCCTTGGTCATATAAATATCTACAACTTACTGTTAAAATTCAAAATCTTGATGACTTACTTACTACTGCTACTGCTACTGATATGCTATTTTAAATTTTACACGAGCTTTTAAAAGAAAAAGAATGCAATTTGGAATAAAATGCTCTTGTATTTAATATAAAAATATTATGTACAGCTTACAGCTTATAGTATACAGAGTAGTGGTAGACAATTTCTTCACAATGAGATTCACAACTTCTTGCATAAATTGTACAAAATTTTTTACTTTTAACTTAAATATGAATAGTAAATGATAGATAGTAGACAGTATTACAAATACAAGTAGTTACTACACATAATACTTACGAGTATTGTTAGAACTACAGATAGAATATATTGAATAAAAAAAATGTTTTTGACACTTTCTAGGAAATTGTAAAAAATCTTGAATTTGAAACGAAATTATAAAAAATATTTATCTAGATAAATAACATATACCTACTATAGACTTGCAAATATTAGGTACTATCTGTACATGTTGGTTTGTAGTGTATTTAAATTCTTATGAAATTCGAAATCTTACTTTTTCTCCTAATAATAATAGCATAATATGTATGTTTATAGGGTACCATAGTACTACATACTAGTAGTAAAATTACATTATGTGGGGTAAAAATGAGAAATTTTGAAGAAAGCTTGTGTAAGAAATGAAAGCTTCAATGATTCCTTAGATTATTCTCTTGCATTGGGGAAAAGATTATGCAGTTTAAATATAACTAAGGGATAAGGATGAGGGAACAGAAATTTAATCTTTTCTTCTAGAAAAAACTGAGTAAATTGATTGTATTAGCAATTCGTATGTGGGGAAAGCACTTTTCAAAATAAACAGAGAGAAGGGATTCGAGAAAGGCTTAAAAATATATTTTGAAAAAGAGAAGTGTTCAAGGACTTGTTCCTGCTGGATAACCATTTCAAAATCCAGACTGAAACTGAAGTATGTATTTGTAAAATCTCACTTCTCACTTTACCCCCTTAAAAAGGTGCCTTTGCTTCCAGATTTCCAGATTTCAGAAATTCGGAGATTGAAAGTAAAAGCAAAAGTTCGGAAAACTTTAGCTTTCTTTATACTACCTATGTGATACTAAGGATATGTGTGTATTTAAAAGACAGGGTAGTATTTTGATTATCCCTGCCCATACACCTAAATACTCGTATATATTGTAACGAGGTCCAATCATAAAAGATTTAACTTGCATTGACATTTAAGTAAGTATGTACCTGCGAGTAAATATACTTGTGAGATTTTGTGATAGGAGTTTGTAAAACCTTACAATCTACCTGTTGCACTTGAAACACAAAAATTACCTGAGAAAATATATTGGTATTATACATATGTATTTGCTTCTGATTAAAATATTAAATTTCTCAAAAATGTGCATTTCTTAGAAATTAGTAGGAAAAAGGAAAAGTACTCGGGTGTATTAAGATTGCAATTAAAATGAAGGTAGAAAGTAAAAAGTACAACTGGGAAACGTTTAAAATCATTTAAAAAGTGTAATCATTATACATTCCTTTGAAGTGTGTTATAGTCATGTGATTAAGGTTTTTCAACCCAATCCTAAAAGGCTTGAAAAATACATTTTACAAAATATGTAGGTAGGCTATTGCAATGCAATTAAATATAAGTAAAAAATAAAACTACTGTATCATACTACTGATAGTACATTATATTTAATCCCTATCAGTAGGTTTTAGCTGTAATTATTTGATAATTTAAAAGAAAATATGTTTTGTACTTTTTCAGAATCGAAATTTTAGAGTACTGATAATGATGAACGATAACCGTTGGATATTTTTACTCCTCTCGTCTCTCCTTGTGATTTTTGTGACAGTCTCTCAAGTCAGAGGCAACCCAGTGGCCACAGAAGAGGATCAAGATGTTCTCAATATTAAAAGAGCATGGTCTGAAATGAAAGTAAGTTTATAATGATCAATTTATAATCCATATTTTACGAATATTTTTATCATCAGTATCAGTATCCATTAGTTAGCAAGGTATATTTTAAATGTTCAAATAAAGTACTTATCTGTACAACTTGTGAAAGTTCATTTTGAATAATTGTAGTTCACTGAAAAATAAAAAATAAATTTAGGCCATATCATGGATCAGTGCTCTATAGTACATGTTTATAAAATGCACTTTTTCTTTTTTTTTTAAATTAGAACGGATGGGGCAAACGTGCTTGGACTGATATGCGGGTGAATTTCAAATTTTTTCAAATTACAAAAATGGCAAATTTTTGAAATAATTTTTTAAATATTTTGACAAATCCAGGGCGGGTATGGTAAACGTGGTTGGGAGAAAATGAACGGAGCTTGGGGTAAACGAGCCTCACCTGAAGACATGGAACTTGAAGAACTTTTGGAAGGTATTGACAAAAGACCAGACTGGTCTAAACTAAAGGGTAAAAGATTTAAATCCATTTTTAGACATACAAGCACATTAAATACTACTACTGATACGAAATACCTTATGCAGTAAGATCAAAATCGATAAGTACCTACATAATCTACTTTTATTAAGATATATAGTAAGTACCCTACCTATAAAGGAAAGAGAATATCCATACTGGTAAATTTCAGTACGTATTTATTTTTAGCATTAAATTGAAGAATTGAACTCAAAATCATCCAGGTTAAATCTCGAGCAAATAACCATTTGGTCAAATTTTTCTAGAATTCTCAAAGAAAATGAAATCCAGCCAACTATTAAATAGTCATGATCCAGAGGTTACATAAATAAATAAAACAATGTATGTATCATACCTTACCTGCTATTTTGAGATCTGCTAATAATCCATGAGTAATAAGAATCGAAGGATTATCATTTTCTTGTAGGATTAATCGTGTATGATTTTGCTGAGTATTTCAGAAAAAGTTGAACTTTTCAGCAAACGATCTTGAGAAAATGTGAGTCGATCTGGAAAATAAAAATATATTAATACTGATTTATTTATTGAACCTTGCCTTCGTCTGCCTATCATACATATACTATACGTATACCCAAGTTCTTGAGGAAATTAAAATTCGACAAAATTATTGGATTAGGAACATCGATTGTTTCCACTTGGGTGGAATCACTCAAATCTCGAATTCTACTTTCTCATACTTTCGTCGGTTTTTTTTTGATTTATCTCTTTTTCTATTTGCTTTCATTTGAATACATGGGAGTATTTGAACAGGCGGACATAGATAATAGATTTTGGGATAATCTAATTTTGAGAAATAGATTAGACATTGTGTATAGATACTTACCTACAAGGTATTATTTCCAATATTATAGAACAGAGTATATATATTTTCAGTAAAAATATAAATTTCCGTATGAGTAAGCACTAGAACAACCGGATAAATAAATACATTTTATTCAAGTAAAAATATACCTAGAAAAACCAGTTGTAAATTCCGGTTATAAACCAAAAGTATATCAGTTATCAGTCCTACTTACTTATATTTTTTTCAAAAAAAAGATACAATTACAATATAGTAGTTAGTAGATATAAAAGTATAACTACAAATAGTGAGAATGAGAAGATTGAAATTTTATTTGTTTCAAATTCTAGATTTCAATATACGAGATAGGCAATATGTTTTTTGTACAAAGAAATATGTAAATGACACCTTTTTACGAGCTATCGATCGCTACCTATTTTCTAATTAATTATTGGACTACCAGAATTCTCCCTGTAGTCCGATATAATCGTACATTGAATTTGAATTAATAGTAGGGTGTAAACTGCCAAGGTTTGTACAGCCCTATTTGAAGGTAAGAACTTCAAAATAAGTCTGTACGACAATTGGGTAAAAAAGTATTATTAGTGGTATTTGAATTTCGGTACTTTTTTAGACTTGCGTTTATTTGGCAAATAATAACTATCTACCTATATACAGATATTTGACTATTATAATATTTTACATAAAAAGGCCTAAATTGCATATTTTTGAATATATGTAGGTAGAATTCTCGTGAATTACATAAGAAAGCAAGCCCTAATTTGAGATTTAGCATTAGATATTTATACTCTTAAATAATTATCTACATAGATACTTGGGTATATTAGATTTAAGATTTAATCGTTTTTGATAATTTTGCCCCTAAAGTCTTACTCAGTAAGTCTATGCATAGGTACTCAGTTCTCAGGCTTATCCACTTAGCAAAAGTAGTTTATATTCTTAATATATTCCTCGACTTGAAATCGTATTAGAAATTTAAAAGCTTATCCGCCTATAAAATTTCCCGTTTAAATAAATATACCTACATATAGGTAAGTAAATGGGATGACTACCAGTAGTAATAGTAAGTATCTAGATATTACGCCATTTTAAATATGGCTTTAAAAATATTCAAATTTTTAGGTGAAGAATTCCGAGTTCCTTAAATTCAATATAAAACGTGTAGGTTGTCAAATTAGATAAACATAAAGTAGATTATTATTTTTCGCTGACGTTTTTGCTGCAAATCAAATCAAATCAGAGGTCCAGAGTCAAGTGTAAACCACTTGGCATATTTCTGCGGTGGTTTAATTTCACTAAACTAAAAACTCAAACTTGACAAGTAATTAGATTCTAGATTACTACCTGGTATTTAAATAAAAGTTTAGATATTAGCCATTTTCATTTACTATATACAATAATACACTATACTAAATAATACTAATGTACTAGTATCAGGTAGATATATGCTGTTAATGCAATAGGTGTTAGGCATAATTTGATTGAATTTATTTATTTTTTCCCTCAGGGTCTTGGGGAAAGCGAGCTAATTCAGCCGGTGGATGGGGAAACTTAAAAGGTTGACATTTATTTGACATTTTAATTTAACTCTACCGACCTACCCACCTAACTTAACCTAATCTAATCTAATACTATAATATCACGTTCTTATACTCTAATCCTATATAGGTGTTTGGGGAAAAAGGTAACGAAATACACTTTGAAATATTTGATTTGATTAGATGAAAGTTTTCATACACTTTACATTTACCTTTTATACTTGTGTATTTTCAATCACTTTAGATCATGGGACAAATTAGGTAGTAGTTGGGGAAAGCGATCTATTGATAATGGTAATTGAATCCATTTATATAAACCTTTTAATACTAATACTACTACTATATTAGGTACCCTACTTAAAAATAAGCTCAGAATTCAGAATTTTGACTTTAAACTTAACATAACAAGATAGGTACAAATTATGGTATTATATAGAATAGGTACTACTCATATAGTAGCAAGTCAAATTAAGTATCTAATAGGTCAACTTAAGCGTTGAAGTGAAATTAGAATTTAAATTAAATTCAAATTCCAAAGTTAAAATTAGCTTAGGATTAGTAATTCCAGTAATATCGATTGTATACATGTAGGTATTCACTACTAATGGGACTGGTACCAATAACATATTACCAGTACCAGTAGGTTAGTAGTTGTGTGGTAAAGACTTTGAAATACTTAATCTGTCTGGATAAGTTTGTGGAATAATTGTTTTCTCAGACTCGGGAATAATTATTTATTTACCAAATTTCTTGCCGTAAAACAAAGAATTTTACTTATTTTCTGACGTCACACATTTTTTGTATTAGGTAAGGGAAAGCTACAAGATAGTGCTAGCACTAGCACTATCAAGTACTTTTGAATTTTGAATAAAAACCTGATTAAATTTTAAGACGTTACAACATCAATTAAAACTTTAAGCATATCAATTTTTAGGAAATCCTCTTTGATATGGTTTATTTTTTGATTATTAAAATAAACCTACTTATTCTTCATACTGGATATTACCAGTTTTATTTGTATTCTATAATCCAATGAAAGTAAAGAAAAGTGGGAGACTTTATGTAGGCTTAAACTTTAAACCCATAGCTCTTTCATTAAATAGTCAAAAATGAAATTCCTTTGAGTCTCACAATGAGTACCTAGCAAGCATTTACCCACATTAGAATAATATAGGTATCACAATATAAGTTTGAAAAGTATGATTTTTTTAAATCGAAAATTGAATAATTTTAATATTCTTTTAAAGTGATCTGAAACTCAAACGTGTCTATGCCTTTGCATAATTATTCCCTTGATCTGAAAAATGAAAAAAATCAAATCATCAATATTTCCTTTCACGTTTCTCAAATCCTTTGAACTTTTACTACTTAATACATTTAATACTAGGTATATCTACCCACTAATATTGGTATACATTAGTGTGGAGTATTTAAAAAGGTAAAATACTTTACCCAAGTACTATTTGAACTTGAATACAAAATTTTGCTCTTTTTTGATTTCATTTTTCTAGAAAAAAAGTTGTTCAAATAGAGAATTGAATTTCAATGGAAATCCTAATTTACCCCTTAACCTTTTACTTATTTTATGAAAATACCAGCATGTTTAATACCTACCCTTATATACTAATATTATGTATACCTACTGGTAGTTTCTTGAGAAATGACAAATTTTACCATATTTTCCAAGCAAATACAGATAGATAAATGCTGAAAGCAAGTAGGTATATATTACATTAGTAAGTACCCTACATAATATCTAAGTATTTGTAGTAATAAATGTACGAAAGAGATAACTTTCTCATTTCAATTCCATTTTTGGACCAATTCAAGGATGTTTCAAAAAGAAAAATATCTTCCTTTTGCTTTGAATTGAATGAAAAAAAAAGTTCTTCATTTCCTTTGTTAACTCTCTATTTGACTTTAGCAGTCAGACCTATAGCCTTTTAAGTATGTAGTGGAGACATTTTTCCTGGATTTTAGCCTTGAATGATGCGATGCAGTAATATGCAAAATGTTCATTTCTTACTAGCACATAGTACTAGTACTAGTAATGAATGTACAGATCATTATAATTATTTTGTCTATTCTAACTCTAGAAGGAAAAAATGAGCATAACTAAAATCGATATTTTTTGACCCATTCTTATCCTTAGAGTTAGAATTCAAGTCAAGATAGTTTATGAAGTATAATTGCTATATTTTGAGGATTATAAGTCTTGGCTTTTGTAAAACTCCTTTACAATCTTAAGCATCAAAATCATAAGATTTAATGTAGAATTGTAGAATGTAGAATTTAATGTAGAATGTAGAAGGATTTTTTGAAATTTCATTATAATTGGTAAATCTAGTATTAATAATCTAGAAATATATTTTAGAAGCATGACATTTTACATTGAATCTGGCAAAATCTGGCATTTCAGTGCTGAAATAATTATCATAGTCAGTGAATAAACTATATTTGCTATTCTTAAACCTAGTTCAACATTAATAACTTTGAAAATGTCTTTATAATGTAAGGCTCAAGCTTAATTGCAATAAACATTTTTTTTATAAATTTACAGATGAATTGGCAGTTTAAATAGAGAACTGAAAACCCTTACAAATCTTCCCTCATTTGATTTGAAGAATCTGACAAATTATTATATGCACGTGAAATTCTCTTCTTTTTTTTTGTCAAAAAATACCATTCGACTAAAATTACTATTATAATAGGGATTATTGTATTAGAATTATATAAGCCCGTAATATTATATAGTTAACTTTTAATAACAACAATTAAAAAATTATATATATACATACATACATACATACATACATATAAGAATAATAATAAAAAAAACTATTTTGCATGTTGTCTACGAGTGAAATAATGGCAGGCTAAAAAATTCATTCTTTCATAGAGATTTATTATATTATAATTATAATACGTGCTTATATTTGTAAATATTTATAAAAATAATTATTATACCTAATTGATTTATTAAATTCTATACTTAGGTCTTTATTATACCTACATAGGTATATGAACATACATAAATTTTAGAAAAGAATTTTCATAAGTACCTACCTAATAAGTAGAAAAAAAAATTAGACTTGAAATAAAAAGGTTCTTTTTTGATTTAATTCCTAATTTACCCCTATAGAGAAATCTTAACAATAATTATACCTAACTATAAAATAGAACTAATCACTTAATTAGTACTTGTATAGTAGGACTAGTTTTATTATTTTTATTTAAAAATCTACATTTAAACATTTAACGATATTTATAAGAATAAAACTACTAGTTAGATAGTCACTTGTATAAAATTACATTTACTAACTGTATACCTCAACACTTTTCTTGTCATTTTCTTGCACATATTTATGTACTTACTTACTCAGATGTAAGGTAATTTTTCAATTTGTATTATTTAAAATACCTTTAATATAATTGTAATTTACTAATTTATTTTAAACAAAAACTAAAATGTACTTTAAGTTAAATATATTGAGTAAAATTCAATTCGGTTTTTTTCTTTACCTTATTGATTTCAAGTTTTCAATTTATTTGGTATATCATAATTCATCAATTATTTTTCATATCATTATACACTACTTATCTTTATTTTGTTTACTTAATACAGGTTTACGAAGTATTTAGCAAAATATTTAACTAATCATAATTTCAAAAAGATGAAAAATTTATAGTTAGTTGTCTCAATAAGAATTTTGGAACTTTTGAACTATTTGTTTTGACAATTGAAGTTGCCTTACCTAAGGATACTAACACTGCACTGCATTTGAACAAGAATTTCAATTTGATTCTTCAAGATTTTTGATTTCGGTTCTTGAAAATTGAAATTATTTTGATGATTTTATAATGCTTTAGGATTTTAAAAAAACGGATATAAAAAGCCATACGAAACGAATAACGCATTATAATTTGTGCAAATTCTTTGATGTAAGCTTTGATGATGGTCATGCCGTATAATTCACACCAAAATTTATAATTTAAAATTCCAAAAAAGTGTAAATGCAAGTGGACCATAAGGATATGTCTACAATAGTTAAGCAGGTTGTTCAGTACTCGTACGTGAATAATTAAGACTTGTTTAGAGTTAGATTTTTTTTATAAAACAAGACCAGCAGTATCACAAACAAACAATCAACTCTTTTAAAAGGTTAATCCTTTTATAGAAAAGTGATTTAATTTTTTCCATCATCATTATCACAATGTCGTCAGTCAGAGACAGACTGACATTTTCAAGGTATCTAACCTTTTAATTTCCTCGAAAAAAACACAACAATCAGTCATAGTCCATAGGTAGTGCATATTGGTAGGTACATATACCTATGATACCTGTCTTGTCAATTTTTCTCCACTATCTATTCTATTCTATAATATAATATATCTACATGCTTCTTAATAAGTAAGCAAGTATTCCTAATTGGCTACTAAAAATTTCTTTAAAATCAAAATTTAAAATCAAAAAATTTGCAAAAAAAATTATGAAATGCCCGACTGTCGTCAATTACAAACCGAGTTCTAGTAAGAAAAATAAGTACCCTACATGGTAAAGTACCCCAGATATACATATAGATATATATTGAAATTGAAATGAAGCATTATATAGCAAAGGAAGGTAAATAGGTAGTATGGAATAAATTGATTTCAAAGAATGAAATGAAATGAAATAGTACTAATACCTACTACATATATATATTACGAAATACTAGAATAGAACCCAGCCCAACCGACTATAACACAAATAAATTAAGTACATACCTACCTATTTAATTTGCTCGAATTTTGAGGCTTAAAGTTAGAGAAATTCAACAGAAATACAAATCGAATCTTTTCCTGATTGAAATAAAGCAAGATAATTTTAACCACTCATCCTCAGTCTGTATCTGTATGTACTAGACTAGGGTATAGATACTTATAAAGGATACTTTTCTGATGATGGATAAATCCAAAATTTTGTTTAAAATAATTATATTTGTTAATGAAATTCTAATCTACTAATACGTATTCTGGCTAAAACAGACACAAAAGATTAGTGATACATTGGTACTTAAGCTTAGTTATTTACACAGAATTCAGAATTTATCGATTTTGTGTAGTTAATTAAGTTTAGATTTAAAGGGGTTTTAGCAGTATACTCGTATGTATAGGTACCTAATACCTTATGTGAGAGTTTCTTATTTACTTTTTCTACATATAATTTATACTCCGTAATATGTCGTAGGTAGGTGTATAAAATTTTTAATCAAGAATTGAACAAATTTAACAATATATTGTAAATACTAACTATCAATATATGTAATAGTGTTAGTTGGTTAAAATTTATTGATTTTAATTCTCGTATACAGAGAGAATACATATAAGTATATGTAGATAAGAGAATAAAGTGATTTGTAGGTTCACCTAAAGAAGTCTCAAAGACTTGTCAATTCACCTGCATGGTCAAGTTGCACAAAATATCAATTTTCATACATGGGGTTATAAATTAATTGGAAACAAGGTCCATGTCATCATGATCGTCATAAATACGTATTATAAGTCTTATCAACTGATATGCTTTTTGCTCACTGAATATTGAAATTGAAATAAAATTATCTTCAACTATGATTCTGATCACTAATTTCTAGATTTGAAAAAAATACTGATGACCATTCAGAGGGCCCTCATGTTCAGTTGTATTCCCACAAATCTTTACAAATCATGAATAGACATGCATAGTATATATATACTATATATTGTATAGTTGGACTACTACAGTATATTACAAAATTCCAGATCGAAAAAGATCGAAATACTTAAGTGCCTGTCTTAAAAGAGCAGCAAATAAATATAATTTGAACATATTATGTTGCCAATTTTTGAGAGCGACTGAATCGAGCTAACAAATTGTTCAACCTAAGTATATTTACATATACACTACATGTACCTAGTAGTATAACATGTGTAATTGTGAACTCAACAAAAATAAAATTTCCTACGTGTTATAATATCTAGATCTAGTGTAGTATCAATAGTCAAGAGTAATAGTAGTAATAATATACCCTTGAGGAAAAAGAAGAATAAATTGATATCAAATCTTTCTAATTATTCCAATCGCCCCATAACCCATATATAGATGTGGTAATATTGATTTCTCGAATGACTCGAATACTCGAATGACAGATTTGATGTTTGACATTGAGATTGGATTATTAATACTTAGGTACATACTTACTACTTATTGCAACTTATAATATTATCTATCTAAATCTAAACGTAAGTACTTGTTAAATATATTTTATAAATTTCCTCACCACACAAACTAAACTATAAGTACCTAAATTATTTTTGTATTAATTAAAGTCTTTTGTGCTTGAAGTATTTTTATCAGCATTCAGTATATTATGTACATTTTCGTCAAAATTAAGTAATTTCATAACTCGTTTTGAGAGGATTAACGACTAGTATCTACATATTTGTTACTGCTGGTACATAAGATACTCATATTTTTCTGTAAATTTTATTTCTCTGGTTCTGTAAAACTATAAAGTATAAAAAGTAAAAAGTAAAAACTCATTAGGGTTGGATTTTTTTTCATAATGCATAAATACATGTAAGTAATAATATTAAAAAAGCAATTGCGGCTCTACTATTAGGTATGACTACTATCAGTACTTACAATTGTACAATTTTACAAGGAAAAGATAATAAATGAGAAGATTTTTGCTAATAAAACTTGTAGTTCTACCATGATTTTTTTTTTTTGGATATTATGAATTTCCCATGGTCTCAAATCTCAAAGATACAAAGACTGAAAGACTCAAAGAGGAGGATCATAATCATTATTTAAAGTCTTTTCTCGGCTACTACTACTACTACTACTACAACTACTACTACCTGAATGCTCTATCTGTATTCAACATTCGTTTAATTCAGTTCTGAAAAACTTAAAGTTCTGAGAAATAAATTCACAAAAAATTAGAAAAAAATCACTTCTAATACGTAGCAGTTATATAGCAACAAGATAAAATAAAATATTGTCTTCCTTTATAAGCTTCAAAATATGTAAGAAGATAGGTAATTTAACAGTAAGTTTGAGGGAAAGCATGAAAAATTTGTAAAAAATGGATTCAATTTGTAAAATCCTTCATTTACTATTAGGCAGATATGTTATGAGTGGAATTAAACAAAAAAATATACCTATTATAAAATACAAGTATGAGAATCAAAAAGTTTGTTCTGCAACTCAACTGATAAAAAAAAATCTTTTCAGATTTAAATTATTTTATGCTCATATTAAAACCACTACTCTACTCGTATCAGTAGATTTACTATTTACTTCCTCAACCTAATTTATTTCTGTTTTTTAGACGAGACTTTTTGAAAGTATCATAATATAGTACCTATACCCAACATACATACAAATCTAATGATAATTTATCAAAATATGGTTAATATTCTCGAAATTTCGATACATTACCAAAAAGATAATAAAAGTTGGAAAAACTTTGCCTATTCTTTTAAATGTGAAAACTTTCTTTTTAAAATCTTTTCTTAACACATTTACTGGTACTTAATAATACTTTTCAAATTATTTTAAACATAAAAAATAATTTTATAAACATAATGTAGGTAGAAGATACATCTACATAGTATTTCTATATGACATTATGCAAAATGTAGGGCATCAAGATAATAAGAATTTAAAAAGTATCTACGTAAATGTACAAAACAAATAGGTAAGTATCTCCTGAGTACATTGTGTAGTGTACTTGAAATAGTTTTGACTTTTTATGGAAAAAAAAGTGCTAGGGCCAGGCTCAAAATTTTTGACCAATTTTGTAATCTACCTAAATATTCAAGTATTTACTTACATTGCTAATGTACATAAATTAATAGGTAGTAAACATCTCAAACTGGTTCTCAACTCTCTTTAGGTTACGTAAAGGTAGAGTTAAGTGAAACAAAGTGGTAATTAAAATCCCATAAGAAGTCATATAGATACTAACTTTATGTAAGTAATTATAAATTAGATAAGGAGATTATCTCAATATATGAATTGTTTTGTCAGGTACACTTATCCGGTATATTGAAAAATGTAATTAATTTTGATACTTTAGGTAGGTAATACAAAATAAATTGATTTTTTGACAAAATCCGATCTGTTATCTATTTAAACCTGGTTGAGACTACCAGATTTTCAAAATTTCAAAATGGTATTCTTTTGAGCCTATAATATAACCTTTAACCTTTAAATCCTGAAACCAAAATCCTTTTATATTATACTTTATATAAACCTTTAAAGGTATGGTATAGCTGAAGTCTCAAATTCTATTAAATTTTTGTATTATCTGTCTACTGTCTTAACATCTACTTATACTTATACCTAGATAGGTATGAATTACCCCTTTATATTTTAAATGCGTGGGTTGTTATTTTATTTTGAAAAAACTTACTACTATTAGGGTACTATTAGTGCTAGTATTTCTAACCCAATTTAAAGTTTTAAAGTTTAACGAATTATTATTATTATTCTCATTCTTTATTCAATTCATTCTAAAATGGAATTAAATTTCAATTTAAAAACTTGAATGTGTGGGAACATTTTAAAGGTAAACTTTATGTATACTTATCTAAACTAAATCTATCTTACTATTAGCATTAGATAAATGTACATATATATGTAAGAATAGTATAGATAGGTATGTCGTATGTATGTACTTTTTGTAATATTCTTTTGCATTTGCATTTGCATCATGAATCATGAAATTAATTATAAAGCGAGAAATATGCTTTCGAGATTAAAAGATTTGGAATTGTCGCAAATTTAAATTTTATCTCATAGTTTACGTATGTATATATATGTAGTACAAAAAATAAATTTAAAATTACACACATGTACCTACTTTTATTAGGTATAAAGTACATTTACATTACAGTAGTAAGTATTGTAATAATAGAAGTCCTTATAGTAGTACATTGCAATTGCATAGTAGAATGACAATGAGAACTTTTAAAAGTTGGGCGACTCAGAATTCAGAATTGTAGATAATTTTCTGGTCATTTTCATATTTAAATGAGGGTTGATTAGTCGGTTAGTGACAAAGAAGATTGACAATTTCATTCTTGTCTTGTTCTTGTATTTTTTAAATTATTTCGAATAATGATTGTCACCAAGACAGGACAAGACAGGACAGGATAGACAGGACAGGATAGACAAGGCTGAAATGAATTGAATTTCAATAAAATCAAATGAAATGAAATGAAATACTTAAAGTAGGTAATCTCTTGTAATAATTCGTAGAAAAAAACTCGTTCTACTCTACTATACAGCTACAGAAAATAAGTAATGTAAATATGTATGTATGGGCTGGTATTCTTATCCTTATCTTTATTTTGGTGGTGCTCAAAAAAATCAAAAACATGATGCAGAAATTTGCAATTAATGTCCGCACTTTAAATTTATATATTATTATTATGAGTATTTACTAGTACTCCATATATTACTGTAATAGTAATAAGGTATGTATAGGCAAATAATCACGAAATAAATCTGAAATTACTTACTCTTGTACTTAATTTGAATAATAAAATCATTGGCTTTAAAATGTTGAAGCAAGAAAGACAAGTCGAGAAGAATGACAGATTTTCTCATCATGCATGAAAGCAATCAAATTCAAATTAATGCGAATAATAGAAACATTGAGGGAAATAATTTTAAATTTGTTGTACCAACTTGTAATACTACTAGTAGGGTACTGATACTTGTACTTACAATTTTAATTTCCACAACACGTTCTTCAAAAGCTGGGCTTTAAATTGTCAATTCCTCTCGCAGAATCAGAGAATATAAGTCTAGAACTCAGAATGTACTTTTTTCCCGAGGTTTTTGAAAGGTGACAAAAAAGTTAGAATTCGTTTCATTTGAAATTTTATGAGTGGTTTCGGTTTGGTCATGGAATTAAAATGGAAACTGCTAATTGTACTTGAGATATTGGTGTTGGGGATTTCAAGGCCAGAATAATATTATGATGCTTTTCTGCCAAACAAATGCCGCAAGTTCTATGCAATTCTCCGACTAGTACATGTGAAATTCATCATAGAATATTCAAATATTCAAAAGTCCAAATGACGACGATGACAGAAAGCCACTTGTTTTCATATACATACCTACATAGGTACTTTTCATGTTTATTACCCCTTTATAGGATTAGTGGAACTGGTTTTATGATTTCCAAAATATTTGTACTTTATAAAACACAAGCTTTAGCTAATCAGAAAAGGTCAATTGTATAAGTAAGTACATCGAAAAAGTTAAAAACTTGCAAAAAAAGTTAGGATTTAGACTTAAGTTTTAAAAATAATCCTATACTCGTATTATAGTTTTAAGATTTACTAGTATTGAATACTATTACTAACTAGGTAGATAGTAGTTATTTACCCAGATACCTTATTTTACCAATATGTATAATATCTGTATGTACTCGATGTACTAGTAGAAGGATTAAAATGGTAATTGGGACTTGGATGAGGATTTTTTTCGGATGGCCATTGGCATAATTTGGCAAGAGTTTAAAGCAAAACTTTAAGAGAAGAAAAAGTTAACTCACACAACAAGTTTCTGAGAATTCTGTTTATCTCTATTTCAGTTCATTCAATTTCATCCATCCCTCCCTGGCCCTGCCTGACTGTTCAAAAAACTGAAAAGCTTTTGAAATCATTTTCTCTATTTTTTAGCAAATGTGAGGCCCCACAGGACTTGAGATCAATAAATACAGATATTTAAAGCACTAATACTACTACTAATACATAGCCTACTTGAATTTATACATATCTCTAATACCTATAGAATAATCTGTTCTCTATACAAACTAACTTAAAGAATATATAGTAGAGTTCAGTACAAAGTTTGAGTTCCTGTTCCAGTCGAAAGATTCGAATTAAATTTAAATGTAAGCCCTTGGATTTGTATTTTACTCATCCTACAGTAAGTACTGTACTGATATACATAAGTTCTATGATCAAGGAGAAAATAAAATCATTGGCAATTCATTCAGCTAACTAGAATTTTGAAACTTTAAGTGCCCTCGACAACAACACATTCACATTCAATCTAGTCCTACAAATGAATCCTACAAAGAAAAAAAGTTATTTTGGGCTTGGGGTCCTTTTTTGTATATCACAAAGTCTGGTCTATAAGCATATACATTAGTATTAGTACTAGTACTAGTACCTACCTAATTTTGTTATTTTATTAAGTTATTTCTTACTAATTTCAAAGAAAACTTAGACATATAATCGATAAAATGATTCAGCAAATGGCATATTAGTTACTAATATGAAGTTCCTATAAAAAATAGAAATCCTGTGAATGATTTTTGAAAAATTAAATGTTTGAATTTAAACCTTTATTTTATAGATTTTTGCAAAGTTTTTTAGAGTCTCTACTTACTAACAATAAATAGAGTTGTCAGAGATTTATTTTTCTGAATATCTATGTACCATATGAATGTATAATGTACATATAAAAGTAGTAAGTATGTACTTACATTCTCGGCTATAATATAGGTAATCTAATAATTTCGAATTTGAAACGAAATAAAAATAAAGTACACCCCACGCCCTGCACTGTATGTATAATAATTGCAATCGACAATCAAGAAAATAAATTTAATCTTCTCAACTTTAACTCTCTCAAAAACTCATCTTATTATCTCTTTGCCTCGATCTCTCTAATCTCAAAAAAATCATCTCAAAAAGATAAATATATCAAATAAATCTAGAGACATTCTTTTGACTTTCAAAGACTTTACTTGATCTCTTTTTCAATCTATAGGTACCTATGTATTACCTATACTTGCTATGCTTATTGGTACCTTACGTTTAGGTATTTTACTTTTTTTTTTTTGATTATAAATGTATTGAGTTTATCCCGTGGGTGTTTTTAACAAGAAACAAGAAAATTGAGTTGCCTCTTTTTATGATCTCAAAATTTAAGATTTAAATTGCAGAAAATGAGTAAAAATGGTCATTTGAAAATATTAAAAAAATATATCTATTTAATTGTCATATGACTAACTCAACATCAGTCGCTTTAATAATAAAATGCAATTTTTAGTAATTAAGTTATGAAAAAATTATTTGATAAAAAATCTGAAAAGTTCTTTAGTTTTGGTATTACTAGCTCTACTACAAGTTTTGTTACTATTAATTGAGATAATAAACTTTCAAACGCATAATTTAAATAGTGAAAATATCAATTAATCTGGAAATTTCAAGTGTGCACTTTTTTTACAAGGTTTTTAATGAGATATGGATCGAGTTGAAGTCGCGGTAGCCCTGCCCTGTACAAAGTACTTACTTTTTTATGATGATGTCTTTTTTTATGAAATGACAGGCAATTTCCTTTGGTCAATATTTTTATGCCCCCATAAGAAATTAACAAGGTCATTCTCACAACATAACAAAGATTTCTTTTAATTCAAATTTAAATGGCAAATCCCTGTACTTTTGTAGATAAGTAAATATTTTGTGGGCTACTTCAAAATGTGTCTTTGAAAGAAATTTGAAATCTTAAAATTTATCGCCTTCTGTCGAAAGTTGATATCTTTTGTCCTGTTGACACTTTGATGGTGTTTTTTTATTTTTGAAAATATTGCCATATGCAGATATCTAATCTAGTACTGCAGATACAAGTAGAGTATACTCGTATATTAGTTAGAACTAAACAAGAAATCAATTTATACTTGTTTAGCTACAAGATTTCTTTTTTTTTACAGATTTTGAATCAGATTGACAAAAAGACCATTTTAGACCACAAAGTCCACAAAGTACTCAAAAAATCTGTTATTTTTTAAAAAGGAGACTTTAAAGATTAGATTATGCACAACATTAGTAAATCATTGATACCCATTAAAAAATTATAGTTACCAACAATTATCATTTCAAAATCATAGTTATCTATCTAATATCTATCTACATAGCTATGTTACGGCATGATTTTTTTTTTTTTGAAAAAATATAAACTGCAAGAAAAATAAACATTTTTTCGTCCCTTCCATGCCATATGATGTTAATTAGTATTTGAATGATAACTGATAACTGATAGTAAAGAGTTTTCCATAGAATATTTGTAATGTTTCGGTATTTTGTAAAAATAAATAAATACGACTGGTCTTGTGTATTGGTTTCTCTCTAATAGTTTTTCCTAAATGAGTTTTATCAAGCAGAACTTTTTTTTAGAAAAAGTCTTCAAAAGTAAGTAGGTACTAATTGGAAAAGTACCGAAAGCCTTCTCATAGCTAAAAGTTAGAAGTAGTCTTTCTATATAGGTATGCTTGTTATTTCCGTATTATCAATTCATTAAGTTGTTTATATAACTGATGCCGAGTATAATGAATACTTTTTACTTATGACATAATACCAGTATGTGAGTAGTACAAATTATATTTATTTCAAAATACAAAGTTACAGGCTTCAATCTTACACTATTCTAGTATTATACATCATACACATATACCTGGTAGGTAGTAATGACATAGAGAATCTATCATATAAATTAAATAATTAATATATTATTTTTATCTAGGTTCTATTTCCAAATATTTTTTCAGAAAAACTTTTTTATATTCGGCGTCTAACTTTTATTAAATTAATTTCAACTCAAAACAAATTCATTAAATATTCGAGTATGTTTGTGTGCATCTTTTTGTCCCAATTCTGAGAATTTTTTTTATAAAAAATCAAATACTATTAAAACATTGTAGGAATATATGGAAAGTTGTGCTATTTTAATTTTAAATTGTATGTACCTACACTAGATAAGTATTTTGATCATTTAAAAGTAGTTTATTAGCACTTGGCACGGTAAAAAGCTGCTGATTCATAAATTGGAACCTTTTATTCAAAATCATTCATATATTATAAAGTGAAAATTGCATTACAAATTGTTAAAATGATATTTTGTATAACTTACCTTACCTTTGAATGTAGGTACTTATTGATATTATATTTCTAGCATCTATTGATGATACTAAAATTCAAAAATTGATTATAAATCTTTCCCCTATTTACATTAGATTACATGCAGATAGCCTTAATTGCAAATTTAAGCAAAAGCGATAAATATTTCAAAAAAGTGTTTATTTATGGTTTTATACTTTAACCATCGTTATAGCTCGTAATATTTTTTTCAAAATGTTCTTCTTATACCTATGTGAAATTGCAAAAATTTTAATTTTTAATTTATATTTAGATAGTACTTGTATAATTTAAAGCTCTTTTATTAAAGATTGAAAATAACAGTAGGAACTTGTATATGAAATGATTTTTAAAATGCAAGCTAAAATATTCAACATAATTTTTTTACTATCTTCATCTGACTGAAAAACCATTTAAATAATTCACAGAATATTAAAATTTTTAATAGTTTGAACCTTTCGCAAAAAATAAATTGATTTTTATGAATTTTATGATTCTCGAAAACTCGAAGGGGTGCAAATGTGCAAATTTCAAATAGGTACGATAGATACCTAATCGAATTGATATACCCCACAACATACTTACATATTATGGGTCTATAGGTACAAGATAGAATATAAGTTTAAAAACATAATTATTGTATCTTTCTTGCTCAATTTTATAATCATAAATTCATAAATAAAGAGAATAATTTCTAAACTATGTTTCACAAGTTTATTACCAATAAATCAAAAAATGAATCTTTCATTTAAATTCTCATTTTCATAACTTATAATATGCATCCTAATAAAACTACCCGTATGCATCTGCATATTATTATATGTATCTGTACTTACACAGGCTTGGTCAGTGTAGTGAAAAACTCCTTGTCGGGTTGTTAAATTCGGCTACAAAAAAAAATCCGGACTGAAGCG
>JAQIXA010001029.1:0-30110 GCA_034699045.1 Nanhermannia cf. coronata Gr-Ori-00579
TACTCACCGTCTTATAAACACAAATCTGTGTACCTACTGACTTATGTAGTCCAGTGTATCCAACCAAGTACATGTCTCTGTCTACTTACTTTATAGTCTGTAGTCTGTATTGGGGGCTTTATATAAATTAATATCAGTTGTTATTACCGAATAGTTGGCAATAAGTACTGGAGCTGCAGGTTGGTGGTTTTTCTACCTCCCTATTCGAGAAAAACAACAACAACAACTCTTCTAATACTAAAGTTTAAATGCATGTAAAATTTGAACAATGCATTAAAATTACAATGATTTAAAAGAAATATTGCTTAAAAGATATGACAAAATTCTCATAATAAGAACACATATATCATTTACATATTGTATGGATGTTGTTATATAAAGATTTCTCTATAAAGTAGTTTAGATATATTTCCATTGAATAATAGTAAAAAATAACATTCATAAGCCAAGTTAAATTTTAGCATTCATGAAATTATCAATTAAACCCGCCTCGGTTGAATGAATAAAAAATAATTCTGAGACTGTGACAAAACTTTGGACAAATTTCTTCTCAAGCATAAATTGCCTGATTTTCTCTTGTAGTCTGGTACGCCATGAATCTCCTGCTATTTCCCAGCATTCTATTGATATTACCTTTTTTTAAAAATTTTAAAAAATTTAGAACTTTGTAAAAGACAATTTTTGAAAGACAATTTGGTCAGTTTTTTTAACCAAAATTTGATATGTCACATGCTTCAATCCTACAAATAAATGTAAATTTATTTTTTTAGGATACCTTAATTTTAATATCGGTATTAAATGGGAACCCTCGTAGAACATTTAGTTCATTTCCTTCGATATCAAGTGAGAGATAGCTAAAAAAAAAATTGCAATATTGAAATATCTTTAAAATTGTCTTTTATTAAAATATCTTTATTCAAAGGGCTTAGATTTAATTTTATCTCTGTTTTGGTTGAATTTGCCTCTTATATTTAACTCTAACTTTAACTCTAACGAGCTCATTTGTATACTACATTATTACAACCTTCCACAAGAAAAGAGACAAAGGTTTATTTTAAAATTTCATAAAATCAAAATAAATAGATATCTATGGCTATTAGGATTTTTTGAGATTATCAATAATTTAACAAGGAATATAAACGCATAAAAGAGTATAAAATGTAAAAAAACTCAAAATTATAAGCAAGGCCTCGTAGATATTGGAGGGTATTTTCATTTTTTGCATTTTATTTATATAAGTTTGACATTATTGCTCACATTAGTTTACTTAGGTACTTGGAGAAAAATAAAAATTTTTAGAAAAAAGATATTTCTGGTCAAATTTTGTAAATTTCGTGGATTTTTTGTGAATCTAGAGGTTTGAAATTCTCAAAAAAATGAAATACAAAGTACCCTTGTATAAGGAATAAATCCTCAGATTTTTCCAAATCTTGTTCAATTTTTCAAAAGTCCTTATACTTGCAAATAGTTTTTGTATAAAAAGGTTATGTGAGTTTTCGGCCAGTTGTCGTTTTTTTTCGGCCAGTTGTCGTTCGGTCAGTCGGGGGTTTCGGCCAGTTGTCGTTCGGCCAGTCGTGTTTTCGGCCAGTTGTCGCGGTACCATTTTACTTAAAATTTAGTGCGTAAAGTATCTATACCTACGTATTATGCATTTGGACGCAGGTATATAAGGTCATTATAGTCATAGGCATTGATAACCCATTTTAAATGTGTTTCATATAAATAACTATGACATGACTGTCATTCATTATATCAAATACCAGTATTTGTCCATATGTTGTCCGTACTATACGAACCCAAAGTTGAATTGTATTTTTATATAGCAAATCATGTCCACCGTCCACCTACATATTTTAGACCTAATTCTAATCATATATCTTCATGTTTAGTGATAAATTCTCAACTCGAAAAAAACATTTTTATTAATTTTACATAATAGGTAGAATACATATATTATTGCAAATCTTTCATAGTAAAACCTTTAGCTTCATTTTATTGCCACAAAAATTATACACTATATCTATCAGTACAGTCCATTAATATTTTTATCTCTAAATTAGGTTAGGTTACCTACTACTGACTCAATGACTAATTAATCGTTTTTGTTCTCTAACGAATGCATAAAAGGAATAAACTAAAAAATAATACAGATACATAGTTATAAAATAAAAGACACTTTAGATTGGATAACATTGGATTAGATACATAAAAAGAAGTAAAGAAAAAGGCTTGTTTAGTTACTTTCATCAGCCTTATCGTTATTTATCTACTAATAGCTCTTAACATTAGTACAAACATACATAAATACATAAAAACTAATCCGGGAATCGTAATCGTATCTAACATTGTATCAAATAATAATGTACCATATTATTTAAATGTTTAAAATTTTGTACAGCTTTTAACTTTTATCACTCGAAAAATATTTGTAGTTAAATTAGCTTTGATCGATTACCTATATTTAGATTGTCAATTGAATATTACGACATAATATACAGTATACTACTACCTACAGTTACTCATCAGTATCAGTATATAATGGTACAATAATTTCCTATTTCATCGCTATTATGCAAATATATTACAGACATACCTTACCTAAATAGCTAATGTCTTAATCTTAATTAAATTAGTATCATAAATCAGAATAAGCAAGTACTTAGGTATATAAAATACATAATTATATATATAATACAAGAAGCCACACTTGCTAAACGGTTACGATTAATTATAATAATAATTTCTTAATTATTAGATAATGATTATTAGCAGTAACATAATATGTCTTAAACTAGTAGTACACCATAGACATAAACGATTTTTAAGTTGAAAAACAGTTTCTTTTCTTCTTTGAACATATTTTGAGCTTTTTAGTGTAAAATAGATATATGAATATAGTACCTAATATATACATAAAAATATATTATCTTTAAATAAAATAAAATAAAATATTATATTATATTATATAATTATATTATATTATAATTGAATAGTCGGGTTACTTCAAAAATTTACAACTCAGTTTATACGAGTAGTTACTAACTGTTTTTATTTACAATAGATTATTGGATAGGTTACTTCTCATAAAAATCATTTGATTAAGCACGAGTATCGTTTAAGAATTATTATATTTCAAGATTTTTTATGATATTGATTTTTTTATGATTTATACGTACGTATGACGTCGATGATCCTACAAAATTTAAATATATTCAAAAAAATTTAGCCTTTCATTATTTTGATAAATTAATAATTTGCTTACTTTGCTCTACAAATTGGACAACAGCTTTTATTCTTGGCTCGATTGTAATGAGCAGCAGCACATAAATGACACATAACCTGTTCAAAAAAAATATTATACACACTAGAAAGGAATTCTTTATTTACAATCACTAACCATATGACCACAATTGTAAAACACGCTTTTTGAGGTTTGAATTTGGTTTAAAAACGAAACAGATAATTCGAAGAAAATTGAAAGAAAAGAAAATTAGTTTGAAAATTGTAGAATTCTAATAATTATTATTAGTTCAACTTACCTATCCACAGGTCGTTCACAGCAAGCCACACACTCAGTGTATAAGCTGTTATCATCAGGAAAACCGGTAGGAGAATCAAGCATTTGAGAATTCTAGAAAATTACATTACAATTGATTACAATGAAATTGTTTTGTTTTGCTTCAATATTAAATATAGGCAAGTAATTTGAATATTATACCTCAGCTTTATTATTAGGGCTAGTAATAGAATTCGAGGTACTGCAAGTTTTAACTTGTTCATTTCTTATGTCAGGATCTAATCCTAAGAATAAATTGCTAGATGACGATGAACCTGGAACTTGAGGCATAGCTAATGAAGTAGATGTAGGCTCGAGATTGCTAGTTTTTGGATAAGTTGAAATTCCATCTAAACTTGATAAATTATTAGATCTGATTTCATTCTGAGCTTCAGCTATAGCAAGGATAAAATTTTAAAGGCATTTCAGATAGGTAATAAAAATGGGATTTTATTTTATATTTACCCTGTCTTAAGGAAACATTGATCTTTTGAGTGGTGCCAAAAATATCAAAAAATGCCCATAGTGGAACACTAAAAAATTAAGCAAGAATATAAAGAATATAAATATATTCATTTACCATTAGAGATAAAATTAGAATAATTTTGGTACCTTGTATCTACGTGCATGAGGATAGTTGTAGGTCCACCATTTTTAGACATTTGCACTTTCCCTTAATTTGTAAAATTTGCAAATTAAGTTATTTTAAAGGTAACGAATAATTGAAATATTTAAAATTTCAATTTAAATAATGTTTTACCATCTCGAGATAAAAAGAATTTGATTTCATCACCAACAACTGGGTTGCTAGCTACGTCTTTTACAACGACCCAGTATTCTGGTCTATCTAATAGTATGTTAGAATCACTAGGCAAATTATCCCCAGTAATTCTATCCGGGTCACAGCTAGTCAGTCCAAATGCTAGAGAGCCCGAATATACTAGTTCATTCCCTAAAACCTAAGTATCATAAACATAATTTTAATTGATTTATTAAAGTGTTATTCTTATTCTAAAAGTGAAAAAAGATTTGTTTATTTCTTACTTGTATAACTAATGTTTCATTTAAAATAGGCCTTGAAGTAAACACATAGGCGTTACTGTATTCAGTTGAAAGACGACTTGCGATTGTTCGGTGATCAGAAAATTCGATATTTTTTCCCTTAGTCCTTTAAAAAAAATTTAAATGCAGTCAATTAAATAATAATATTACATATAATAGAAAATTTTATATTACTTGTGAAAATTGAAAAGAGGTATTATAAGAGATTCTGGAATGGACATTGATCTCGGAACAAGAGAATTTTGAACATTTGATCCATTATTTGATGCATCAAGACTTCTTCTGGAATTATTAAGCAATGCCCGATGATCTAAATAATTATTAAGAAAATAAATCAAATTAATAACAGCTTTAAGATTTTAGTATACCTAGACTAGAGTTTGAACTCGAATAATCATAACATAACTCTATTCTAGTTATTTCAAGTAACACTTACCAACTAATTTTATTGCTGTAGTATTGCTGTAAAACAATTATTTAAAATTTCAAATTAAATAATATTTACATTACCTACTAATACTAATTTAATATATTTATTTACCCATAAACGTCAAACATAACCCACAACTTTAAATGAAAAGGAAAATAATTATTTATTTGTTTAAATTAATTAATTAATTGAAGAAATATTAGGCATTTTAAATTTACCGGATTTCTGACATCAACACCATTAAAAAAAATTCCTTTTGGATCACCATTTATAGCAAAATGAACGTCACCACTAGAATTCACATAAAATGAAAGAAGTCCATCTTTTTTAACGAAGTAATCGCTAAATGCTTTGGCCCAAAATCCAGGCTTTGATGTTAGATCTGGACACAGATATCTTGGTAAATTTGATCTTAAAGCTGATGGATTTACATTCGTAAAACCAAATCTCAAGACTCCCGACCAATTGTTTGAAACTTCAATAAACTTGATATGAACCTAGATAAATAGAATAGAATATAAAAATAAGACAAAACTTTTATTAGTTTTATATATGGAAAAAATTTAACTTACCCTTTCGTTGATTTTTACTGGTCTATCTGAAAAAGCCTGAAAGTTAAAAAAAAAATAACTTACGATTACAAATTATTTTAAATTTATATTTATAAGCTTACAATTGCTTTGCAAAAGCTCCCATTTCTTTTTGCAACCGACATTCCTTGAGATATTTCAATATTGTCACCATGAATTTGATTAAAAAATATTTGCGTTGAGTTGTTTCTGTTATGAGCGAAAGCATACTCCTTAGTTCGGTTTCCTGCTAAAATGAATTTACGTTTACGATTAGAAAAGTAAGTACGCAATTAAAAAATAAAACAGGTAGGCAATTTTAAATATTATACCAGGATTTGCACCATGACTATTTCCCATTGTTCTCCAGTAGAAAGCCAGTTACTGTTACTTGATTATTTTTTATTAAAAAAGTTAAAACATACAGGCAGTATCAAGCACAAATGAAAAATATAATGAAAGCTAGTTTATATATTATATATTACATACCTATTCAGTATTAGTAATCTCGTTGTAAAATTTTGTAGGATATGAATGCTTGATTTGTATTATAAATTGTAATTGAATTTTGAATTGAAATCCTTAATTATTATTTATTACGAAGAATTTGATCGACTTAATTTCCCCAATTTTTAAACTATTTGAATTTGTATGAAAATATGTTGTACGTATAATTGCTAGCAGCTTGATATTGATGAGTGTCAGCTTCAGCCCAACTTTAAAGTTTCTGAAAATAATTTAAAAAAAGTCAGTACAATACATAAAGATTATTTTTATATAGGTAATTAAATTAAAGAACAATAAGAAAGTGTAATAAAAATAAAATAAGCTTTTAAAAAGTTAATAAAAAAGCTTATTTTTATTTTTATGGTACCATTATAACCATCACCATCATAAGTACCCCAAAGAAATATTTTGGATTTTGGTCTGGAGCTCAAGCTGGAATCTTATGACAAGATTCTTTGTCACGTCACGTCACAACAAGGAAGGAGTTAAAAGCATTAAAAAAATACCAAGAAATCTAATGTACTACATAAAATATTATGTAGTAGTCATAGAAGTAAAATATCATTTAAAATTATAGCAAATTTTAAATATACCCAGTTAATTACAATTACAATGCAAGATACAAACCGAAACCCCTTCTGATTATATAGGGGATTATGACATGAGTAGTAGATACATTATAGTTAGTAAAATAACTTATTAAACTTAAAACAGTAATAAAGTAAAATAAATGAATTTATTTTGCTTACCTTTTAAAGTTGAATGCTTCTTTTCTTAACTTACTGTTACTTGAAATGATTTAGGTATTTTAAATTTTAACTTTTAACAACTAATTTTAACTGGGTTTAAACATAACATAAAATAATGAAAATAACCCTAATCGATACCTAAATCACAGAACGGCTTCAACTTTGATGAATTTTGCCTAGGATAGGAACAGGAACCTAGGACCAGGCAGGCTAGGGCTAGGCAAGAGCAATATTATAATCTTTTAATTAATTGATTTCACTTTCTATTGATTTTGATGAACATTTTTTTTATGAACATGGAACTTGAATAATTTTCAAATTTTAATGATAATATTAGGATTAATATTTATGAACACATTGATAATTTCTTACAAATTGGTCAATTCTGTCATTAAAAAAAATTTATACAACAAAATTATCTCTTTATTACAATTACAAAATATTATATATAATATATAATACTACCTAAGTACCTACCTAATTCTAAAATTTTTAAAAAATTTATAAAAAACGAGCTTCGATGGAGGTCTCGAAAAAATGTATCAAAAAAACATTAGAATTTTAAATCCTTTCCTTTATATATACCTATATAAATACATATAAATACTTTATAATAGGTAGGTAGGTAATCGAATCACTTTTTTATCTTGTCTTTTAACTTTTAACTTTTTACTAAATTTACTTACTATACACTATACTACTACTCTTTTACGCATAGTACTATGTATTACACGAAATAAATTTACATTATATAGTAGAGTAGTAGGTATAATAAAAGTACCCTAGCCTAGCTAGTAGTATATAACTTTATAAATTTATAATAAAATATAATACCTAGGTATATAAAGTAGGTATATACGATAGTATATAGTAACTTTCACTAGCGGTTTTGGGTTTTATACATTTTTACACTGGAGAAAGTTTTGGGATTTGTATATCTCACTAACTAGGTAGATAAAATAATTTTTATTAATGATTTTCTGTAATTAACCTAACTAATTTTATTGATGTTTCAAGTCATAATCGTCTTTGGTTCATCCATGTCCATGCATGTTTGAGGTAATTTGTCAATTTGTCAATTTGTCATTGTTCCTACCTATAAATATTGACGTGTCACTTGTTATGTTACTTTTCATTACTTTTCTTCAATTGACATTGACAGGCAGTATATATAGTATAGTACAGACGACTACTCTGCCTGCAGACTTTTGATTTACTGCAACTTGCATCGCAAATCTCAACGTATAACAAGGAATCATCAGAATGTAAGTTGTATTTTTTATTTAATTAATTAAACTAATTTTAAGATTGAATGATCATATCTTATCTCGAGATAATAAGATTAATTAAGTTTTATTTTTTAGTGTATGAGTGTGAGTGCTGTACTGATCTCTAGGTGCTTAGAATCTCGAGTCGAGTGCTGTACTGAAAGACCGGCTCGTTTTTAAAGAGAATGGCGAAGAATCGATTTAAAAGAAAAGCAGAGTATGATGAACTTGAGAAGCAACCATCGTTAACATCACATAGTGGGACATCAGCTTCTGCTAACTCGGGATCTACTACTAGTGGTGGTGGTGGTAGAAGGAGGAATTTGGATCAGAGCCGGCAACAATATCGATCATCAAGATCTACAAATAATAGCAATAGTACTAATTCTAATATTAGTGATATTCAAGTCAAGTATGTTGTATACAAGTATTATTGTATTATACATAGTATTTATGATTATGTACTCGTATTACCAATACCAATTATTGTTTTTTTACTTGTAGGTTACTCTATGGGCTAATAATTGTTGTTGTAAGTATAGTAGCATATTTTGCTTATTTGGGATATCTGGAAACACGAATTTATACACCAATAAATGAACCTAAGGTAAACATAACATACTCCTATAACTATAATATTACAACTAATGATTCAAGGAAAGAATTTTAAGAATACTTAATCATTTCTCTTTTTTAACAGGTTTCAGTTAAAACCGGATTAGACATTCCAGAAAGATTTTGGGGCTCTTATAGATCTGGTGTTTATTTTGGAATGAAACATAGAAGTCCAAGATCAATGCTTACTGGCTTAATGTGGTTACTACCCTCACAAATAAAGCCTAGAAATCCTGGTTTAAGACATTTATGTCAGCAAGATGACAATTTAAAGAAATATGGATGGATAGCTCATGATGGTGTAAATTTTGGAGTTCAAGAAATTGTCGATAATCAAATTAAGCTAACTACATCATTTGTGAAAAGACAAGGTGGTGTTAATGGTGGTGATTGGACTGCAAGAATTGAAGTTAATCCTAAAAGTCAAAATGCGAATAATTCTAATGATGAAGTTGTTTTGCTATTTTATGTTGCAAAAGAAAATGGAATTTTTGGCAATTTGGATCCAGAAATTGTTGATAATGATCTCAATGCTATACATGGAAATACTGATGAACTTGGTAACTTTATTATAAGGTCAGTTTTTGCTATTGAAAAACCTTCAAATCTACTCATTTAAATAATAATAACACTCTTATTTTATGTACATGTTACATATAAGGTATACATGTATAGGTAGTCATATAAGTGTATAGTTATTTATTAAATAGTAATACATAGTACATTATACATTGCATATTATTACATTACACATTACACATTTTAATTTTACTTTAAGCCTAAATATTTTTGTATTTTTTAGGTTTTTAAGTGGAAAGGGTGTACTTCATTCATCTCATTTGATTACATCTGTAAACTCAATGAATGACTTGTCATATACTGTTCTAAATAATATGATTTCTCAACGCAAAAATGGCAAAATATTGTATTATTTGGATGATTCAGAAGAAAATCGCCGTATCTCTAATCCTAACTTTATTGTTTATCATGTAATACAAACACATTTATCAATCAAATTTTAAAATTGAACTTTTTTTCTTTTATATAGTCGCCTATTTAATATATATTTATCTCTTTCTAGGTTCATGTTAAAGGTCCATTCACCTTAGATGTTGTGTACGAGTCTGAATCTTTTTTTGATCGTCTTGGCATGCTAGTTGGTGATTCTTTTACAAGTGCTTTAGATACTCACAGGTATCATTATTATTGATTTAGAAACACTACACAGATTTCTAATTTAATTATTTTCTAAATTAGGGAAAACTTTCACAAAAAATTTCAAAAAATATTTCATTTGGAACCTGAATTTAATTCAACTAGCATCAAATTTGCTGAAGCAGCCATGAGCAATTTAATTGGTGGTATTGGTTATTTTTATGGAACATCAAGAGTTCAGTCAATGCATAATAGTGCTCCTGTATCTTATTGGCCTTCAAGTCTTTATACTGGTGTTCCGTCAAGAAGTTTTTTTCCTAGAGGATTTTTATGGGACGAAGGATTTCAATTACTTTTAACAAATAAATGGGAGCCAGAAATATCTCTCGATATAATATCTCATTGGCTTGATTTAATGAATATTGAAGGTTGGATACCACGTGAGCAAATTCTTGGAGAAGAATCTGTTATCCGAGTCCCTGAAGAGTTTATTGTTCAAAAGAATGACGTAGCCAATCCTCCAACAATTTTTATGGCCTTATTGGATTTAATGCAAAGACATGGGGATTGGTTAATTGATAATCATAGATCAACTTTATTTAGAATGTGGCCTCGACTAACTTCTTGGTATCAATGGCTCAATAGAACTCAAAGTGGTGAAATTGCAACAACTTATAGGTGGAGAGGTAGAAATGAAACTACAAATCGTGAATTAAATCCGAAAACATTAGCTTCTGGTCTCGATGATTACCCAAGAGCTTCACATCCTTCAAATGAAGAGCGTCACTTGGATTTAAGATGTTGGATGGCCATGGCCTCTAAGGCTATGTCTGAAATTGCTATGCTTTTAGGCTATGATCAAACAAAATATTTTGAAACATGGGAAATGCTGTCGAATAAAGAGCAATTGGATTATCTTCATTGGTCAACCGATTTGAAAGCATATGCTGATTTTGGTCAACATTCAAGAAATGTTATATTAAAAGATACAATTGTTCGTGTTCCTCCAAATTCAGAACATGTTCAAAAATCTAAAGTTCGAGTGACACTTGAAGCTCCAAAACTTGACTACATTAATATGTTTGGATATGTTAATTTATTTCCTATGCTTTTACAAATATTGCCACCAGATTCAAACAATTTAAAACTAACTTTATCTCATCTTGAAAATCGTAATTTGCTTTGGACATCATATGGACTTCGATCACTAGCAGCAAATTCTCCTTTATATAATGTTGGGAATACTGAACACGATCCTCCATGTGAGTTTGAATTTGAATTTTTTTAAATATATATATACCTACTAGGTACATTTTTTATATATTTAAAATTAATTATAATTTTAGACTGGAGGGGCCCAATATGGATTAATATAAACTTCTTGGCTCTAAAATCACTCAAACATTACAGTAAGACATCAAATGGACCAACTAGAGAACTAGCTCAAAGGACATATGAAAAATTAAGATCAAATATAATTGAAAATATGATTAAAGAATATTTCAAGACTGGATATATATGGGAGCAATATAATGATCAGAATGGTAACGGGAAAGGTTGTAGGCCTTTCACAGGTTGGTCATCACTAATTGTACTTATAATGTCAGAAGAATATTAAATTTCAATTATAATTGAAATTTAAACGGATTATATTTTAAAAATTCACTTTGTTCATTAATCTTAAGTTATTTTAAAAAACAAAAACTGTGATGTACCTACCTAAAATCTAGTCTTGAGCGAGTGTATAATTGGAAATAACAAAAAATTTAAAGCAAGTTTTATTTCTTATTTTAGAAAAGTTAAATTTTTTCTAATTTTATTCAATGTTTTCAAGTTCAAGATAAATATTTCTTTTAAAGTACGAGTAGCAAGTAGGTAAAGTAATTAAAAGTAATTACATTGCAACGTCGATAATTACTTTGTAATTTCCAATTTTATCTCTTTAAACATTAATGTCAAAGTAATTTAATACACTATTTTATGTCATGGGTATTATAACTTAGCTTTAGTGAGATAGTACATTAATAAGATTAAAAATGAATATTATATAAATAAAATAGTAGTACATAATGTACTACTACTATTAAAATACGTTTGTTGTGTTTTTCAACACAATCACAACTCATATAGGTACCTATTTTTTAAAAAAAACGACTTAAAATAAAACATTACCAAATTTCTGAAGCTATATTTTTATTTTGTTTAAAATGTTTGGTTACGTAATATACATAATTACAAAATTCTTAACGGTTGATATATTTAGATATAAAAAATTGTATGATCGTTATTGTTTACAATTTATGATTTAATTATTAATATTAAAAGGTAATTATAATTTTTTTTAAATTAGTTAATAAATACCATAATAATATATACTTATCTGTATGTAGGTAGGCATTCATCAATTCAATAAATATTATGTATTGTTATACCATATTATGTTTAATGTGTAGTATATAAAACAATTTTTTAAAATACCTAAATTCTAAATAAAAATGATTTTAAAAGGTTTTTCTATGCACTGCCCTTTGTCCCTCTTCTTCATAATCTTTTTTAGAAACCCACATCTTTTTGAATGTATCTAAGGATGCAAGAATCGAACCCCCTATCCAGGTTGAATATAATCGTTCTTGAGGTGCTGAGATCTATAATTAACCACAATCATTAAAAATAAGTTTAGATTAGATTACTACAATACTAGTATTTAGGATAATTATACTCCTACAATTTGATAGAATTAAAACCATATTCAGAATAAGACACATTTTTAGTTGAACCCTTTAAAAAATTTCAATAACATACTAGGTAGGTATCTGTTAAGTAAAATGAAAGCTAAAAATCGTTTTTTAAAAAAAAATTCCAAACTACCTAATTAGTAAATATTTACAAAAAAGCTTATAGTAAATCGGTTTAATTCCTAGGTTCAGCAATTAAAGTTTTAATTATAATTACTATTTAGGAATAATTACTTGAAAAAATGAGTTAACAATATATAAGACTAGGTAGTATTAATACCTAACTAAACTTGTTAATTAAAAAAATTAAAATTATTTATGATATAAATAATTCGTAAAATAAATATGTAAATGCATAAAAACGCTGTTTACCTTCAACTTAATATCTTTTGAAGCTAGCTTTCTAATTTCACTTAAAAGTCTATCACCAAAACCCTTAAATAATGTTGAACCACCAGACAATACGATATTTTGGTATAAGATTTTCCTTAGATCCATATCTGATTTTTGAATTGCTAACATTAAAACTTCATGAATCCCTTCACATTCTTCTCCAATCAGGTCTGGTCTAAATAAAACTTCAGGTGCTCTGAAAGTACAAGACACAAATATTATCCAACATTTATTAATCTTTCTTACATGTACTTAAATCTTGTATTACTTGAGTTTTTAAAGAAGTGTTTAGTTATATCAAAACTGTTTCTTAATAATAAGCAGGCTTTTTGGTAATTAGTTGATAATATGTAATACTAATATTGTACTTTACTTACCGAAATCTAGCAGATCCAATCTAAAAGATTTTGCAAAATAGAAAATTAGTTTTATAAACTTCTTTTTAATTATTATTTAACACTAATATTACGAGGAAAAATTAAGTATTTTAATATATTTACGTCTAAACTGCTACCATCCGGCAATTTATATATTCTTTTTTCAGCTTCACTAGATTCATCCAGCTTCAATGGATTTGCCGAAAGAAAACATTCCTTTTCTTTTATTGTCTTCACTACTTCAAATTCTGAAGAAGTTCTAAAATTAATTCCTTCCTTTCGTAAAAGCAGCCTAGTAGTTAAAAATATAAAATATATATTGTGTGCCAAACAATTATTTAATTATTTTTAAATGAACTGTGATAACTAACCGAAGATATCTAGAAACATCCCGACCTGCTACATCAGCTCTCATAATGCTATGTGGAAGTGCAAATCCTTTAAGGAATAAAAATAATAATATTTTAGGTAATATGAATATGCTATGAAGACTACAGTATATAAAGTTAATAAACTACTGGTCATAGGGGTTATAAAGTCATAAAATATATCATGTAAATACCTTCATATATAGGCACAGCACTGAAATAAATTTCAAGAAAAAATTAATAAGTGATCCTATAAGTAAACAATTATAAATAAATTTTAAACTCACTGTGTTACTCCATCACCAGAGTCTAAAACAACTCCAGTTGTCCTTCCGGTTGAATAACTATTATAAAATTAATTTAGATTTTAATATGAGACAATAATATTAACAAAAGTAAGGTATTGAAAGATAATGTGTTTTCTTCTTACAGGCTTAGTACGGCTTGCATACTTACTGTAAAAGAAGTTATACAAAATTCAAATTCAAGTTTAAATAATTAATAAATAGGGTACAGGTACAGATTGTACAGAATAGAAATAAAATAATTTGAAATACCAAATAAGGCAGGCGCATTTAATGTTTCAAAAAATATTTCTGCAGATTTTTCACGGTTCCTTCTTGGGTTTAAAGGTGCTTCTGTAAGTAAGACAGGATGCTGTAAAGTACAAAGATTTATTTTAGTTTTGAGCTTTTAATTAAAATGATTTAAATTTAAAACCTCTTCAGGAAAAGTTTGTAACTGATCTTTGCTGTAAATATTTTTTAAATGATCCAATATTAGAATATTTTGTAATTATGTATACCTATACACTTTACGACTTACACTATAGTCACTAGGTAGGTGTAAGTGTAAATACTATCACATTTATAATTAGTAGGTATTGTTTATTGTATTAATTTACCTATAAACATATTGCCATATTCTTTCCATATCATTCCAATCAGTTACTATACCATGCTCCACTAATAAAAAAATTAAAAAGTTATAACACTGGTGTTAGAATATCCAAAGATTGTATGATCATAAGGAGTTTTAATTTTAACCGAGACCTTATGCATATTTACTTACTGGGATATCTAATTGCCAAAAGCCCTCGATGCTAAAAATATTGCATACCTATTAGTAATTTATAAAAAATGAGTCTTTTAACTTTTATGTATTTACCTCAACAGCTTTGGGTCCAATAAAAATATCTCCTTCTAATGCACCTGCCATAACTCGAACATGCTTAGGCCTTCCAACACTAAATTATAAAAATTTCAATTAGGCAAATTATGTACCTACTTTTAAGTACCACCCTAGACCCTAATGATATTAAAGTATCAAATCAATTTCTATATTTATACTTACTAATTTGGAAATATACTTTTTGGGCTTTGGTCCCCCGCAAATCCTGCCTTAATTACTCCAGAACCCTGAAAAGATAGAAAACAAATAGGTTAGTTATTTTGCACTGTCTTACAGTTAACTTTAAGTCTAAATGGCATTATATATGTAATTATATGTAATTAAGAATTAAGAATCTTTAGATGATTACATTATCAATGACAACTGGCTGATTAACTAACTCCATTATTATTATTTGACAGGTGTTTGATTGAATATTATATTTCTTAAATAAAATAACTTGATCAATCAAAACAAACACGTAAAATACATTTACCTTTACCTATCAACATTTAATAGAAATGCAAAATCTACACAAAACTAATTTTAATTCAATTAAAATTAGTATTTTAACTAAATTAAAAATTAATTTTTAAAGTTTTTAAAACTCAACTCAACTGCTCAACTGCCCAAATATAAAAAAATCTGGTTTACTATACCAAACAAAAAAAAAAACCCTTTTTGAGGAGCAACAATTTTTAAAATTGCAAAAAATTGATGTTTGACTTTGACTATTTAGATCAACATACTCGATCAACATACAAATACATACACTTGCCTCTATGAAGACTTTCTCCATTTATATCCAATACTTTACGTTTACGTCTACGCCTTACGACACGACTAACTTTCTCAATTCTATTTCTATTACACATTATTAGGTATATTGCTGATTCAGTTCTGAAAAAGGCCATTTTGACCCCAATATTACAAATACTGGAGAAATTTGGACCTTGTATTTTTTCGAGCTGGCACAGATCTTGTTAGAACAGATCTTGTCGCATACGATAAAATAAATTGAAAAGTATTTTATGTAAAATACCAGCTAGGCAGGTAAATATATTTTATTCCCAAAAATAATCTATAAGAATCTGAATATGAACATTTTTTAGCATCAAAAATAGTAAGGATAGAAAAGAAAAGATTATTGAAGCAAAGGATCATTCCTTAGGAATCTTCCGTGTCTGAATGTGTTTTTATAAAGGGATCAGCAATTCTTCGATAAACAGCAGCATATTTATCACCGGAATTTCTTGTCACTTTTTTCCCTTCTTCTGTGCTATCCAAAATTTTACTAGCAACTATATCTGTCTCCTAAAGAAAAGAAAAAATGGATTACCTATAGTACATACTATTTTTTCAAGGAATATTCCTAAGAAAGAATATAATATTACAAGCTCTTGATCGCCAATCTTTTCAAATAGTGGGTGCTCGTCAAAATGTTTAACTATCCATTCATGAAGATCTTTGACGTCAGTTACAGTATAAACTATACCCTGTTAAAAAGTAAAATATCAAATCTAGGTTTACACAAGCTGTCAAGTACCTAAATGTATAATCTTATAAATATGATTAGTATGTTTAGTTTCTAACTTACATCGACTGCTAATAAGTAAGCATATTCAGCTAATAAAGTATCGCTAATAATTCTCCATTTGTGCTTCGCCTTTTTAAAATGTGGATCAGGATACAAGAAGAACATCTTTTTGAGCTAAAAAAAAGATTTAAAATTTAAATTAGAACTTTTAAAAAATTGAGAGGACTGCATGATGACGATGACTATTGAGAATGAGTCAGATCAGTAATCAAATTACCTGTCCTTTTTGAAAATAGTTAGGTAAATATTTCATTGCATTAGTTCGAAGGCAAGCAATATTAGTATATCCACCAGGATTTATTTCTCTGAGGGCTGTTATTCGTTTTTTAACATATTCTGATACTTTCATTCTAATTTCTAGACCAAGGATTAAGGATTCTGGAAATAATGGCGAGAGTTCAACTGCAAACAAAATAAAAGAAAATATTTAAAAAAAATTTATGTATTAAACCAAGCAGCTAAATTATATCTACTGTCATTTTATTTTATATTAGACAATAGAGAAGAGATACATAATCCATAATCTGACATAATCATAATGTTTTCATATTCGATTTCGATTCACATAACTAAACTAATCCTAATTTTTATTCTGGTTTACCCATAAGTCCTCCATATCCACAACCGACATCCAAAATTTCCACTTTTAGCGAAGGATCAGCTGGATAATGTTCACTCCAAACAACTTCCTCTGGACAGATAGGACTATAAAAAAGACAATTCTTTAGACTTGACCATCATGTTGTTAAGTAAGATAATAATATTTGATTAAATGATTGAGGCTTTACTGTTCATAAACATGATTAGAAATGGGGTTGGCATGAGCCCTTTGCCTAAAGAATTTCTTCTGAGGGAGCCTTTTATCCTTCTCCTCCACCACTATCTTATCTTTCTCTCGGTCTTTTCGGGGTCGTTTATTCTTCGAAGCCATCATAATAAATACCTTATAGAGAATGATGAGATGAGTATAATTATTCTGAATGAAAGTAGTAATGTATTTATCCCTATTACCTACCTTACGATATATATACGATAGCTTCGATAGTAGTGTAGAAATAGAAATTATTATTTTATTTAAAGTAAATTGCTAATTGCAATTACATCAGTGGTGATTTAACTTCTGAAAAAAAAGTTTAATATGCACCTAGTCTAGTTCTATTAATTCCAATTTTCCAAATCCAAAGTGAAAGTAAAGTGAAAGTACACCACCCGACCCGGCTAAAACATAAAAATAAAAAAAATTATTTTAGTGTTAAAATTTTTAAAATTACCGCTTAAAATAAGCGAGTTTTATAAACTGCCTAGCCTAAGCTGATAAGTGATAAACCAAAATCTAAAACAACAAGCTAAGCAAAAATAAAAATATCGGTTAAAGGCAAAAAATATACCTAATTTTGAAAGGAGTTTCTTTAATTTTAATTGTTTACTTTTAAAATAAAATAAAAGTCCATTGTTTAAATTGTTGTGTGTAAAAATAAAATTTAAATTCCCCACCACAACTTGTCAATCATTTTCTGTAATAATTTTTTATATTTGGTTTATACATAGTACAGTTAGTGCGGGTCAGTGGATCATCAGTAGTCCGAGTTCAAGATCAAGACCACAATCTCAATTCAACTCAACATATTATTATTATTTAACTTTTTTAAATTACAAGACAAGCAAGCAATTGAAGCAGTGCATTACTATTGCATGGCGATTTATTGGTACACTAGTAGCAGCGGTCAAAAAGGTTGAATTTTTGAGATGATCATGATGATTTCATAGAAAAGGATATTTTTTCAATGTTTTAATCGTTTTATTTTTGTCTTTTTTTTTAGAGAAGTAACTATTATATAAATGATGGTATAATATTACTATTTAAGATACTTTACTATTACTAATCTAATAAGACTTGAGAACAATATTATACAGGATACATGAGGTACGTGTATCATTTTTATGAAAGTATAATTTGTGTTTTCTTCTGTTTTGTGTTTTTTATTTGATCTTTCTCCATCATCTCCATCTCGATACTTTTACTCTCTCGTTTGTTCACTACGATAAAGTGTCACTTACCAATTGATCTTCATAAAGTAGCTGAATTTGGATTTGGACTAATAAAAGTTAGTGGTCGAGGAGGACCAGGGAGGGGAGCCTAAAAATGACGAGGGAGTCTGAATCGCCGCCCCCTGGCGATGATGATGCGGGTCACTCGTCCAGGTCGTCAAGTAGGCGTAATGGAACCACATCAGCAACAGGGATAATAATTAAATCACAAGCATCCACTCCTGGATCCGGAATTAAACCGAAATTGAAAGATTTGAAAGATCATACTAAAATTATTCAAGTTGCGAATGTCGGTATGTGATGTATTTTTTTATTAAAAATTATAGCTTTTAGCTAGCCTTATTCTTATTATTTATTAGCTAGTTTGCTCATTTAATTCTGACAGAAAAACCATTGACCATTTTTTTAACCTCAATTTATTACGTAAAATTGGAACCAAGCAGTCCAAAGGCTGATTCTTCTGTCGAAATTAAAAATGAACAAACAATAATTTATTAGTAGGGTAAAGTAAAGGGTATTATAATTATATTATTAGATCTTATTGTTAATTGTTAGATTACTTAATAAATTCTTTAAATTTATTTCAATTCTTATATTTTATTCAGCACCCCAAGCTACGAAAGAACAAATGCAAGCACTTTTTAATTATGTTGGGAAAATAGATGATATACGACTATATCCAACAGTGTAAGTCAATGAAAAATGTTTTTTACTACTCAAAAGCTTAGAGTGTAGTGTGTAGATGTATTAGTATTTCATAGTAGAAAGTACCTAATTATGTAGTAGGCCGTAGAATACGTAGAATAATTTAAATTTTTTGTAGTTTAAAGCTAATTTATAATATTTGTCATTGTTTTGTAATTTTAGAGATTTAGGTATTGCAGTGTCCTCCAAAATCTGTTTTGTAAGGTTTTATGATACTTCTAGCGTGGGAGCTGCACAGCATTTAACAAACACTGTTTTTATTGATAGAGGTACAGTCTTAAAAATTTAACTACCTGATTGAAAATTTTATAATATTTTTTTAAATTTTAGCTCTCATTGTAATACCTTTTACTGAAGGAGGTATGTTGTTTTAAAAAAAACAAGATAATTACTTTTTGAGAGAGATTAATATGTATTGTATTGTTATTTTTAGATGAAATACCTGATGAACAAAAATCACTAGAGCTACTTACAAGTGGTTCCCTTCTTCCAGGTAAAATATTTAAAAAATATAACTTTTTATTTTATACTTACTGTATAAATTATTTATAGGGATTGCTGATCCTAAACTTCCACAACATGTGACTAGCCAGATGGATCCTCATCAAGGTGTTGTTACAATAGATCCTAAATTAGAGGAAAATGGTTTACCTTCTTACCCTAATTTACCTTCAAATATCGATAATAGAAAAATTGAAGAAATTAGAAGAAGTATTTTGGTTGCAAATATAGATCCTACAGTAAGTTGTACTTTTTGCAATTTTGAAAAATCCCCATCATAGTATTTACATTTGTTTTTTCATTAAAATTATAGTTGGGAGCACAAGAAATTGTTGACTATTTTAGCATGGCAGGTTAGTAAATAATTTCATTGTAAATCTATCACTTCAAAATAATTATTAATTTTCATTATTTACTCTTTGTTTTATTTTAACGTAATTTCAGGGGAAGTAAAATACTTTAGATTTTGTACCAGAGATAATGATCCTATACATTATGCCCTAATGGAATTCACAGAACAGCCAGCCATTCTTGAAGGTAAATTTCAATTTCTGTTAAAAGTTTTTTTTTATTATACTTTATTTTGAAACCATTTTAGCTCTCAAAATGAACGGGCAACAAGTTGGAAACAAGTTTATAAAGTAAGTGATTAAAATCTAATCTTAAAAAAAATTGTAATATGTATAAAATACATAAAGGAATTGTATATTATTATGCTTTTTGGTCTTTTCCATTACTACGACTTACTACATACTACCAGTTTATTAGTAAATCTTTTTATTATATATTGCATTTGAAATGAAGTTCAGATTAAGGTAAGAGAAGAGGAAGTTGATGTATATATACTCTTAAAAGTTTATTATCTTATTTTTATAATTAGTGTTTCATTATCGAAACAATATACATATGTACAACTTGTGGTCTCTTTTGATTTTTTCTGTGTATCAGTATACGGACGAGATTGAGCAACCAACTCTGAAAGGACTAAAGTTTGGACACTATTCAAAAACGGGGCTCACAGTCTCTCTCTATCAATATTATTTAATTAATTGGTAATATGATGATAATATGATGATTAGAGTTTCAAGAGATGAAGAGGATTAACACGAATGTAATTGACTTGTGTATTATGATTATAATGTACCTAATGTAATTTCTTTATTTAAAGAATTATCTTATAAATAATTCTATTTACAAGTACAAATATCTATGCTTTAATGCTATTTTTTCTTTAAATTTTTTTAAAACAAGTCACTTATCAAGATCCTCATCACACTTAAACTTTTTTTATTTATACAAAATAAATTATACTTACTTCATCAGAGACTTTCTACATCTTATAAAAAAGCAATGATTTGCGTTTTTCTTTTTTGTTTGTTCTTTGTGTGTAAAGGCAAATAGCTGCTAGGCGGACCATCAATTCTAATCTAGAATACAATTTGATATGTGCGAGAGATGCGTAGAATAGAAGTACGCCTCAATCAAAATTTCTTAGCCTTTGTGTAAGTCCCTGTAGGTACTGAAACCGAAAATACTTATTTCCTTGTCCAGATAACTACAAAAGGCAACCAACAGCAACAAATTCCAAATCATGAATTAACTATTTATTATTTTGGCCAACTTTTCATAAATATTTAGTAAAACTTAAAAATATTCTATTTATTTATTTAAATTTTTATCTTAAACAGAGTTTATCATGCGGGGCAAGCGATACAAAAACCACAGGCAAAAACAAACGAAGCAGCACAAAAAGAAATTGAGGATGCTATGTCACGTCAAGCACAAACTCTAATGTCTCAAGGACTCGATACTAATTGTAATGAATTTTTATTTTATCCTTCAGACTAAAATCTAATAAATTTTTTATTTCAAAAAAGCTATGGACTCATCAAATACAGGAATTAAAGATAAAACAAGTGGTCCTAGAAGAAGTAGAAGCCGATCAAGAAGAAGGTCGACTTCAAGGAGTAGAAGAAGGTATTCAAGATCAAGGAGTCGAAGTAGACGGCGTTCTAGATCCTCATCTAGATCTAGGAAGCGTAGTTATAAATCTAAATCATCCAAAAGATCTCGGTCAAAATCAAAGTAAGATTTAAAATGTCATTTATAATTTATATATACATACCTATATTATACAATATGGGTGGGTGAATTTCTTTTCCAAAATAATTTTTATTTGTGATTATTTTTAGTTAGGTATTCTAATTTCTAATTGATCGATTCAAATAGTATATGCAGCCTGTAGCTTTAATAAAGTTTTCGGATTTTAGAGCCTTTTTAGCCTTGCATTATCAACTTTATTAAAGATAGACATATAATAGTAATTAGTAAATTGCAACTTAATAGTAAATATGTAGTAGTATTCTTATCTCAATTTTCAATTTGAAATCTTAGTTTTTGTTCATTTTGTTCATTGTGAAATCTAGGATTTATAAATTGATAGTTGAGGTAAGAATGCCATTATAATAAATTTTAAAATAATCCTCAACAAATTAAATGCAATACGTTACCAAGAGTTAATGATCATACTAGGTATAGGCATAGGTATAAGACTGCCAAAAAGAGACTTTTGGATTTTAATCTATGCTGTTGCTAATGACAAGTGCTAGGGGCACTAGCACCTTTTGTCTAGTATCCAAATCCTAACTTGGGTTATGATTTGATTAAAAAAAGTATTTTAAAAAACATTTACTTTTACTACTAAATAATTAACAATTAACTCAAATAATTATCTTTCTTTAGATCAACTTATTTTCTTAAATAAAAAAAGCTAACCTAACCTAACATAGTCTAGCTTAAACCTACATACATAAAATTGAGTTAAGTAATTTGCATTGCATTACGATTATAGGTACCTTATATTTTAAAACCATTATTATTTGTTCAAATCTTTGTGTTGTAGTTGTATGCAAGGTTTTGTCCTAAATTACCTAGTCATAGTCATTTGGCAACTCAAAAGTCAGCAGAAGTCAGATTTTAGAAAGAGTTGTTAATGAATTTCACCAATAAATTTCAAAGTGAATTCCAAGCAAAATAAGCTTTATTGCATAACTCTTTTATCTAAAATTTTTTTTTAATACGATTAAACCAATTCCTTTTCCTTTCGTAGTTTGCATATTGTTTGTATGGTGTTAGTTATTATTATTATTATTTAATATTATTTAATTAATATTTAATATAGGTTATGATTATTATTTAAAAAAAGTAAAGTATTTATCAAATTATCAAAATCAAAAAACTCCATAATTTTTGTTGTGGTTTGCGCTCATATTATGCTCTAAATCTAATCTTAAACTTAAAATATAATATTTTCTTTGACAGAGAAAGAAGCAAAAGAAGTAAAAGTAAAGATCGACGAAGGTCAAGGAGTAGAAGCAAAGGAAAACATAAAAGTCGGAGCCGAAGCCGATCAAAAAGATCAAAAAAGAGAGATGAGAAGGACAAGGACAGAGAAAGGGATAAGAAAAAACCCAAAAAAGATAAAGAGAGGGACAAAGACCGTGATAAAGGGGATAAGAAAGATAAAGATAAAACACCTAAATTAGAGAGAGATCGAGAGAAAGAAAATGGTACGTCTTTAGGTGTAGATCTAGATGGGAAATCAGAATAAAATATCAAATTACGATAGATAGGCTATAAAATGAAATGTATGTATGTACAGATATACAGTACCTACTGCCTACTGGCACTAGGTTAGGTATTGTTATTGTAAACCACTTTTCATTTAGACAACCTCAGCTTTTTGTATAAATATTATAGGCATTTTCTAGAAATATAATTAATAATTTTGGATAAGATACAACTAAAATATAGTATCATTTTGTCATTTTGTTTTTACCTAATTTACAAACTTTTTACAAGCTTTTTGAAACTAAATTTTTATGTTAATATTTAATATATGTACTAGGTAAGTAGGTAGGCATAGATATATTGGTAAGTTTAGTAAAATAGTTATATGTTTGCCCTTATTATATTATTTTACTGATATGTATTAATAGTTTTATTTTACAGTTCACACAATGTCAATACATAATCTTTGTCCTTGCTATTAATTATTTTTATTGTACATACATTATACGATGTATAATGTAAATGTATGTATTTACTGAAACTGAAATGCCTGTTTTATTTATTTCTCAAGATCTAGATATTTTAACCATAATCTTAATCAACATAATATAATACATAATTATCTAGTGTTAAATTGGCTGAATTGTTTTATTTTCAGTCAGGCTGTAATAAAAATACTTGACACAGAAATAAACTAAAAGTTAAGTTAATAAAACATTGCATTAATAACATACCTATAATATGGATGATTATTATTATGATACATATAGAAGGGTACTCTCTAAATATGTACCTACATATTACCAAAACTTAATTAGGCATTGACTCGACTCAAAAATCATAATCATGAATGAAATGAAAATGCACCTTTTCTGACTTTTAGAAACAGAAAGATGGTAAACTTGAAAATGTAAAAAGTTAACTGTAATAAAATGTGAGATATAATTTATCAAATGATTATCGAATGCGCATAGTGTACCTGCGAAACGAATTGCGTGTTAAAACATTTTTAACAAGGTACAATTTATTCTTGTTAATTTATTAATATTATAATTTAAATAACTTATTGTAGTAACTATTTCCATTTTACTACTATGTATTTACATTTACAGTACAGCTAGGATAATATATTTCATCGAAACTTAAAACTTTTTCTTTGCTGATTGAAAGAATTAAAAGAAATAGTAAAACTAATCCCATTCCCAGTATTTTCCAGGTGTTTTCGGCTTATTAAATGAAATTTCTTTTTGTCTAGATAAGAGAATCGTAATCAATAGGTATCAATCATAAAATTCATCAATTAATTTTATATTTTCGACTTTTGTAATAGTATGATTTTTTAAGATAAAGTATTTTTGCTTACCCGCTGCCAAGTTGCTTCTGACTAGATTTGTTTTCAAATAAAATTTCATCTGCTTTTTGCTCTCGTCGACCATCACGAGTAAAATAGTAATTTGCAGATATTTTACTTGAAGAACCAGGTGGTAAAATTGGTTGAGGTTGGGTCCTGTTATAAAAAATGTACATTTTAATTAAGTAATTATTTGTATATTGTGTTTATATTATAGGTAGGTATAAGGTATGTTTGTATACCAATTCATAAATAAAATAAATTACCTTGCCGAGACTAATGGTGCATAACGAAGTGTAGCTCGTTCTGGAACATGTTTTCTCTTTAAAAGTAAAGTGAATTAGTCGCATTTCTGATAATTAATTATTTATTATTTAATTATTATTATATTTTACCCCAAGGAGAAAATTTCTGAAGTATTGAAGTATTGGAGTAACATTCCTTACTTTTAATTTTTCCGACATTATTTCTTTACCAAATATTCGATAAAATGATGCTTTTGACTCAAAAGCAACTCAAAAGTTTTGAGTTGACCTTTTTTTACAGGTATTTAGGTCCACAGGTCAACAGTCTACTCGCTTTCAAATTTAAAGTTAAGTCCAGCTCCCAGCAGCCTTAGTCCTAGGCTTTAGTTATTAGTTAGTCGAGTCGAAACTCTCCCTGATAAAAATAATTAAGAATTAATGTAAGATACTTTATCTTCGATATTATATATGGCAATGGCAATATGACCTATCAATCTAAAATTAAGGTATAAAACCCCGATTTTGCCATAAATCAATTTACCTGAACCTTCAGTAAGTAAGTAAGTAGATTTCTATTCTAAAAGAAAAATTACCTACCACACTGCTCGTAAATGTACAAAAAAATTTATCTTGTTTAAATTGTAACTGCAATACCTAATTTGTATTACACTTACCAGATAAATATCTTTAATTAATTTCAAATGGAATTGTAAATGAACTAAAAAACCAAAATAAACAGGTCCAATCCAAATCCAGTCCAAATTCAAAATACCAAGTCCAAAATAATTTTTAAAAAATCTTATTAAAAAATTATTTTTTTGATAATTTAATTTACTGTGTATTTATATTTATGAGTAAGTTAGTAAGTATAGAGTGTAGTAGCTAGCTGCTACATACGATACGATACTTATCTTTAAGTAAGTATTTTTTTATAAAGTAGTAATGTTCATAGCTAGGTTTAATGTAGAATGTAGGTACCTAAATGTATTTTATTTATTACTGCAATATACTAACTAGTACTACTTACTAGCCTAGCTTAGCTTAGCTTTTATAGGTTTTTTTTAATTTTCCTATTTACGGATTTACTGTGGGAGATTTTAAAGGCACTGCACTAAAAGCGAGTGAGTGAGTGAGTGAAAAAAAACAAAAAAAACCAAAAAAAAAAATCAATCAAAAATATCTCAACCTCAACTCAAACTCAAACTCAATTCTCTTCTCAATCCCAATTTTCTCAAAGCCAAAGCTAAAAAAGTAAATTTTAATTATCAATTAAAATAATTTATTAGAAGTATTATTAATTAGTCCCCTATATTTTATATTAATGTTTATCCAGTAGATAAGGTCAGTTGTCAGTGACAGGCAGGGTACAAGATCAGATTCCGAATCGAATCAGCCAGGTTTAAAATCAAAATTAATATTATAATTATTAACTTTTAATATTTAACTCATCTTCAGTTTCCTCGAGTTTATATTATGCAAATGCAAAGGCAAGCTTATTAGTCGAGCTGTGCTATTATAAATTTTGCAAAATTCTCAATTTATTAAATATTTTGATCAAGAATTTGATCTGGCGTGCGTAGTACAAATATTGTGGGTTATAATATAAAAGGGAAGATTTTTCTATGGCAGAGGAAAAAGATGATAGTGGTGTCAAGTTTACGCTAGGAAGTCAAATCAAATGCCGGTACCAGAGTGGGCATGGTCAGGTCGAGGGTCAAGTGGCAGCATTTCAAAATTCTTCTAGAATGCTACTTGTCCGTAAGTTTAAACTGTTAACTGTAATCTACATTATGCATCTACAAACAAAAAGTAGGTAGGTAGGTATAGGTACCTAAAATACCTATTAACTTGTTAAGCTACAGCCAGCTAGAATGCTGGAGGCTGGACGAGACGACTTAACTACAAACACAAAAGATATTATTTAGGCTAATGCTAATTCTACAAGTGCCTATTCATCTCGTCTATTAGCTTAGCTGTGAAAAAATAAATTTTGTCCCAAAATTAATAAGATTTCACTTTTAAATTTGATTTTTCATAGTTGAAGGAAGTATGAATTATGTATTGAATTTATTTATCTGTCTAGTAACTAGTATAGATATTTAGAAGTTGATTTGATGAGTATTTTTTAATCTTTATCATTTTGTATAATATACAATTTATTAATTAATATATTATACAGGTTCTCCTGCAAGTAATGGAAAGTCAACATTAAACAACATCTACTTAGTTAATGGTAAGTTAATATTATTATTACATTGAGTAGGTACTTGTATATTATTTCCATTTTCCATATAATGGAAAATACAAGGAGTGGGTTAATTAATAATTTACTTTTTAAATAAATGGAAAGTATTTGTCCCATGCATTTTCATATCATAATTGTCAATGTATTTTATACATTTAATATCTTGGTAAACCTTATTATGAGATTTAAAGAGAGATTAAATAAAAATTAAATTAATTATAGCGGATTATCTTGAAAAAATCAGCGTTGATGAACGAGCTAATCCAGAACCAAATCCTAGACCTGTTGATTTTGGCAAGGTATGATAATAAAATTATAGAAACTTACATTTTTAAATAATATTTCATCATGTTTAATTTTTTTTATTCAGTTGGAAAAGAGAAGGAAGAAAGCGATTGGGCTCAAAAAGGCCCAATTGAAAGCCCTATCAGCGAATGTGCCACCCGATGGTCGTAAACTTTTTCTATCTATAATTAAAACGTAAGCAAAATAGAATTTAAACATAGTCTTTCAATTTAATTTTTAATAGCTTGTTTATTGACAATTAAACACTAGGTAAAAATCATCTCTAGAATCAAGCTTACAAGAATAATAATAATAATAATAGCTCATGAATATGCAAAATGCAAACCATACATTTCACTACCCATGTTATTTAATATTTTATTTTTATTTTTTATTAGATACGGGAATGAATTAGACGTTATATGGGAAGGCGAAACCATTGTAGTATTGAATCATGTAAAAATATCTCCACCTTATAAGTCGGAGGATGTTAAAAGTGAAAAAGGCGACAAAGATGCTGCAGTGATCCAAATTAAGAAAATTGTTGACAAACATTGGAAAGATCTACAAAGTAATCAAAATAACGTGAACAGCATTTAATTACCAATTGAACAGTGAACATTCTGCTCCCGATCCCTTCTTCAATTAATAGGAATACATTAAATGAATTACGTATTATTTGTACTAATACGTGCACTCAATTTAAATTTAAAAATATTCTTTTTAATTTTGGTGTGTATATGTTTAAATAGTATACATATACATACAATAAGTTTAAAGACGATCATAAAAAATATAATAAAACTAATAGTAAATTCTTATCTTGTAAAATTGGGAATGAGACCTAACCTAAAATTCTAAAAATCAGCCCGAGCCCGATTCACATATATAGTCTTAATTTTAATTTAATCTCAAGCTCATATTTTTGATTTTGAAATTGAGAAAGCTATTTTAAAATAGCCTATTCAATTTTAAAATCAAAAATTTTCATAGGTAGGTAGGTTATCTCTATTCTTATTATTTTTTCTTAAAAATATATTGGAAAATTTTTGTATTAAAAATGATAGGTTGATGGTTTATTTTTTCTTAATGGTGATAGACTCAGAAACTGACTTATAGTAGTAAAAGTTGCTTGCTGGTTGCTGTGTGATATTTATTCTGTAGGTATTGCCATTGCCTACTAAATGCTTTAAATTAAACCTTATTTACTAATTAAGTACCAATTTTGCAATTTAAATCCTAATAAAAACTAAACAAAAGTTTTAGTTTGCATTTGGAAATATTCTCCTTGTAACTTTAAGTTTATTGTGATAACTTAAATTCAAACTCTTTATTTTAAAAATGCTAAAATACATTTAAGCAATCAAAAATCCATTTTGTTAACTATTACTATTATCATTACCACATATTAAATTGTACCCTATATAATGAAAATGAATTCTAGAAACACTAAATTGTATTGAAAAATCCTATTTACATATACTTTAATCGTAAAAATGAAACATTTGACTGAATTTTAGAGAGTATACATACAATCAGTAACTAATACTCATTCATTGACTTTTTACAATTATAGGTACATACAATTGAAATGGAAATAGTCTAATAATAATACCTAACGACAGTTAGGATTAGTTTAAGTTTAAGCTGCATGCTTCAGACTTTTATTTTTAATGGTATAGAGGTGAGCGCAATGACCGTGAAAAATTTCTCTTTTGACAATCTGAATCTCAAGCTTGAGATATTTAAATGAAATGAATACCTAATAATAATATATAATGTACCCTACAGATAAGTACCTACTATTACATATATCAGTAGGGTACTCTGAGTCAGTACCCTACTACAATATACCTTAACTACCTACATAAATGCCATATTGGATATTGTATTTCATGCATAATATAGGTAATACTTTAAATGTAATAATGAATAATAAGTTAATATGTATATTGCGTACATACCCAAAGCAATTTGTAAATGCTTTTATAAGTACTTAGGATTAGTGTCTGTAGGTATACTCATAGCAGTTAACATTGCTGCTAATTCACATGTATGTGAGCTAAATTTTTATAACATTCAAATTTTCTAGAATATACATAATGTGTTTTGTGTTCCTTTATTTTGCTTATTAATTTACGTCTTATTTTGCGAATGAAAAATAATTTTATGCTAGCGCTATACGATTTTGTATGGTATGGATTTATTAGCAATTTGGTTTTTATAGTTTACCTCAAAGGTTATTTTGTCAATGTCACAGAATTTTAACCTTTTAAACCAATGGATTTTTTTCAACATCTGAATGAATGAAAATATTATATTATACCTACAGATAGGTATTTATATTAATACATTATTAGTTCAAAATTCATACCTAATTCCTTAATATATATAATACATATTTAGTAGGCATGTTATTATATTATGTATTCAGTTTCTGTACTTTCTGTAATAATGCCTACTAAAAGGACAAAGTGGATTCTTTTCTTTTAATGGTAAATAAGTACCCTACATAATAAAATAAAACGGTTTTTTACCCTCACGAAAGCCCGCACCCTCAGATTACAAGATAATTTATATAAATATAGTTTAATTTTAATAGTTCTTA
>JAQIXA010001030.1:0-30108 GCA_034699045.1 Nanhermannia cf. coronata Gr-Ori-00579
CTAATATTTATTTGTACTATTACATATATTCTGATAGAGCTTGATGAGCTCTATCGAATGATATGTAGCTTTGCCTTGCTTATTTGGCGGGAAGTTTTGAAAATTTCAAAAAATTAAAAAAAAAAGCATTTAAATTTCAAAAATTTTGGATTTGCTAAAATAAGAACTATTAAACTAAACTATATTTATAAAAATTATCTTGCATTCTGAGGGTGCGGGCTTTCGTGAGGGTAAAACCGTTTTTTTTATTTTAGGAGGATTGTATTGTTTGCAGCTCTAAAACAAAAGTTCTCGAATTTTTCGAAGATATTACTTTACAAGGTGTAATTGATTTCTTGGCTGAAGATACATATCAGATGAAAAATCCAGGGATAACTGGATTCGTTGAAAATCGAATGAAGACATTTTATATGCAACATATTTCTGCAACAAGACCTAATCTCAAGAGAAAACTTAAAGAATTAGGAATTAATGATGATGATGAAATCGCAGTGGCTGACATTACTACTCCAAATGCAATCACTTTTAAAATAACTTACAAGAAAGCTCGATTGGACACTGACTTGCAAGATTGATGACTCAAATAAGGTTTAATATTGAACAAATTAAAAATTAAAAATATGTAAATATGTAAATAGTTTTTCTACTATCAATTGAACATTACAATTTGTAAATATAAAGTAAGCTAATAAATATTTTTTATGAATCATGAATAAAATTTTACTACTACTTTACATATTTTTGAAACGATCTTGAAAATTATCATGGGCTGATGCCCCTGCTTTTCCAAGAGAAAAGGCGAAATCAGCTCCTTTATCTGAACCAGAAAGTACTTGAGATTTTGCTAGAGCATCTGCTTTTACACTCAAACCACCCAATTCAGCCTAAAATATAATTTTAAATTTCTTAAATAATCAAATTAAAGATTATTTATTTACATTGCTATTAGCAGTTGAGATAGATGTTCCTTTAGAATGTCCAAATGGAGGGATTATTCCGCCACAAATAAAGCAAATCAATTGAAAAAGTAAAATAGTAAAGAAAACTGTCTTCATTTTATCTTTAATACACTTACTATGTTTGAAAACTCGAAAGGAAATTTCTAATTTAGGTAGATTTTTCTTTTCTACTCCGTATTTATGTCTTAATTGAATGACTAGATTGGCAAATTATCATGATAGATAAGTTAATTACTAGTGTAGATTAGGACAATCATTATTTAAACTCATTTCATTGATATTTGAGAATTTCTTCTATATTTCTCAAGAAATGTTAATTACCTATACATCCATTCTACTCTATTACCCATACTGATGACTGATGTGTACTATACTATACTAACTTATCTTTATATCAGTAGATTATCTTGCAAAAGTATAAGATTTTAATCTTTATTACAATAAAACTATGTATTCTTATTCTTAATGATTTTGATTTTATAATAATTTGAGTGTTTATAATAATTTTTCATAAATAACAGAGTTTTTTTCTGATAATTTTAATCTTTTTAAAGTAAGTATATTTTTGGATGGCATATTTTTAAATGTAGGTAATTAGAATCAGATTACATAAAAGGAAGAGTGCTTTTGATCGGCGATAAAACCTCAGAACGCTGAAAAAAATCAAGATTTTATAGTAAATATTTGTATACTTAATCCTTAATATCAATAGACTCTAATCCTAAGTGTTTTAGTTAATGTCCAAGTAAGTATGTACCTCAGGAGTTAAAATAGGTCCACTAATGGGTTGCTTTAAAATCGAAGCTCCCTTGGCTGAAGAGCTACTATTCATATTAGTCAAATTATTTGAAAAAGTGACAACAGATTTTCGATTCATCGATATTTTAGACGATAATCCATTATTTAACGGACTCCCTATAAATATTGTAATTAAAATCGTTAATAAGAGCCTTTTTAAATATCATGTAGGTAAGTACTAATACAAACCTAGAGTTAAAAATGGCAAACTTTCTTCAATCAAATTATTTCCCCCATTTGACCAAGGGGATTTTGTATTGGATCTTTGAGGTAAATTGTTATACTGCTGCTGATTAGAATTTTGTTCTCGAATTATACCTAGTCCTATAATGAAATTTTGATAAAAATTACTTTAAACCTTAATTATGGTAGGTACTTTATAGTTGATCCAAGACAAGACACATACCTAAAGCACCATTATTGAGATTATTTGAATTGTTAAGCTTTCCACTATTATTGCTACTATTGTTAAGTAAAGATGAGCCAAAAATGGAGACTGGAAGTTTTCCAGAACCAGAATTATTTGATAAAGGATTAGCGAAAAAAGTTTGTGGATTGAATGTAGCAGTACCATTATTACTGGCATTACTACCCATGTTAGGATTTGAAGTAATTGAATAAATATTTGAATTATTCATTGGGTTTTGAGGTTGAATTAAATTGCTTGTATAGCTATTATGAAGAAATAAATTGGTTGACCCGACAGTCCTCTTTCTTTGAGGTCCAGGCGAGGATTTTTTCCCAGACATTTTACTAGAATTGTGATTCTGAGTCATTTGTCCAGGTGTTGTAGGGGTTTGCTGGAAAATGATGGACGATGTAGGTCCTCCATTTTGACCATTTTGTCCCAGATTAAAGGACAAAGTTGTGACTGGTGGGTGTGTAAATCCCGTGTTTAAGATCTTACCTTCACCCTCACCCTCATTTGGATATGAGAATGAATATTTTTTAGGTTCAACTTTTTGCTGACTTGAATTTGATATCGAGAATCTTTTTCCATTCACATTTGAATCAAATGTAAAATCACCAGAAGTATTAGAAGATGTATAATTTGACTGATTGTAACTTGAAACCAGATTTGGTGAACTCTTGGTTTTATTGATTTTACCATTTTCTGCATTTTTATCATTTGAACTTGATGTGAATATGATCAGATCATCAGATGGTTTTTTAACAGTATCTCGTAGAAATACTGGAATTTTTGAATCCTTTTGCTGCTGCTGATGCTGGTTTTGATGATTTTGAGAATTTTGTTGTTGTAAAACACTTGATGCTAATTTGTCTTTCAGAGCTTTCTCCACGAGGAAAGTTTTTTGCCTAGAGGAATTGAAATTATTCATATTTTGCATATTTTGCATATTTTGCAGGTTATTTGATTGAAATTGAATTTTCCCAGAAATTGTCGTCTGCAGCTGCTGCTGGAGGATATCTTTTTGTTGTGGTAATTGAGGTGCATTTCCAGCAGGTTGTGGTAATGGTTGTGATTGTGGTGGTTGATTTTCTTCAGATTTATTTGGTTGATTTAGAGTATAATTGTAAGTATTATTGAATGGTTTTTGTCCAGTATTTGGAGTAATCAGATTTGTATTATTGGACGGATTCACTGGGTTCACGTTTGCACCCAGGATACTTCGCTTTTTGCGAGTCGAAAAGGCTGTCACTAAAAAAAAGATAACATTATTATTCTTGTTATACGAGTATAATGCTGCATGAAGTTCAAATCTTATTAATTTACGATTTGACCCTAGATTTTGATATAAAATTTGTCAAAATCCTGGATCAAATTTTAGAAAATTCTTCCAAATTTTGGTCTTTGGTATGGTATAATACCTGGAGGTTTTCCTTCCAATGAAAGTTTTTGGTTGAGTTCGGCAATAAATCTAAAAAAATATCTCTTTATTAGTAGGTACGATATCTACAAAATTTATCCTAAAGGAAAAAATTGTCCCAAATTTTATTTTGGTTATATACTCGTAGCATTTCTAAAGAGATCAGTATATCCGTAGCATTGCAATTCTTTTCAAAATTGGGTGAATTTTGCATAATTTTTGAGAGTTTCTTACTTTGTTGGAAAATTATCATGAGTGAAATAAGGCAATCTGAGAATCCCATTACAAGTGGGCCTTTGAGAAGGTTCTGGATCCAGACACATTGTCAGAAATTGAACAGCTTCATCAGCTAGAAAAACCCATTTAATTAGTCTCAATTACTTAAACTATCAATCTAAAATTATATCAAATTATAATTTTAAGCATATTACTCCATGATGGGAACATTTGAGAAAAAACTGACTCTTCAACCCCAGGTATTTTTTGCATAATTCGACCCGAATTTTGTTTACTTCCGGTCCCACCACCAGTTTTAATCAATGATGGGGTGATATTACCACCAATAAATTTAGAAGATCCATTACTTGTGGTAGACCCATGCCTTGATTTTGGATACTTAAAGCCTTTAAAAGCTGAATTTTTTGCCATAATGCTTAAATGTCTTTTCGATAATCGACCTACACAAAAACAACAAAAAAGTTAATTAAAATTGTATGACCAAAAAAATCTATTTTAAATAGAAACTCACCAAGACATTGAGATATCAGAAAGAGTTGATCAATATCTGAATCACCGGGGAATAAAGGCTCTCCAGTGCTAGACATGAAAAAATTGGCATTTAAACTATCTTACTAGCTACTTTACATAGTATGTAGGCACTAATGTGTTTACGTAGTTCAGTATAAAATTTCTAAAAATATCAAAAGAAACATACCTCATTTCAGAAAATAAGGTGCCCACAGCCCAAATATCGACCTCCCTTGAAATTATTAGAAAAAATTGATCAATTTTTCATTCTATTATAATAATACATACAATAATATAGCCTTGAACATCAAAAATATGATAGTACCCAGTAATACACAGTACAATATATACAATAGTAGGTACAATAGTATCAGTATCAGAAGCTAAATCACAGCAAGGGATATTGCAGTGATCAATTTACATAATATTCTTTGCAATGGGGCGTTCTTGAAGGTTCTAACAGGGTTGTAAATAATGAATTTTTATTTCAAAAGGTTTACATAAACTACATAAAACTTGAGAAATTTTTGAAGTTTTCGGTCTTTCAATTTCTATTCATCGAGTGCATGAAATTCTGAACTTCAAAATTTTAAGAAATTAGATTGAAAAAAAGTTTGAAAAAATGAGATTGGTAAGTCATAAGTATAAGTATAAGTCAGATACTGATAATTTGAAATATCATATTAGATTAAAATGATTAAAATCTTTGTAAATATATTTCAAAGACTGGATATTTCATAACCCTGTCTTATACTGTAATCATTCATTAGGCATTTTAGACTCAACAGGATATACTAAAATTGCAAAATCTAGAATATTTTCGATTTATTCAAGATAAGAAAAGCAGCTAAATTGTTAAATTAAAAATAGATTATTTATATTCCTAAAAAATTCCTAACAATAAGCTAAATTAACAAGGAAATAGTGAGATTCTGAATCTAACTAATAGAATAAAATCAGAGTAATTAAAATGTAAAATGCATTATTTACTTTCCATAAATGTCGCCAACAAGTAGCTCAGGTGCTCGGTACCACCTGGTAGCCACATAATCCGTATAAACATCACCAGGACCGCAAAGATTTCTTGCAAAACCAAAATCGCACAATTTGATGATGTCATTCTTGGAGACGAGAATATTCTCAGGTTTGATATCTCTATGAATTATCTGAAATATTAAAGAAAAAATCAATTAACCCTTTACATATTGTACAATAATAGTAGGAACATCAGACGGCCTAGTAGGTTAAAGCAGGATACTACGAGTACATAATCTAGGTAATTGTACTAATAGGTATGAGTATATGTATTGGACCAGACTGCGACAAACATTTTATGATTATGCAGAAATGCTCAAATTGAATCACACTATGTGGTATTTTATTTTTTTTAGAAAAGTATTTATAGAACTTTTATTAAAATAGTAATTTGTTAGTAAGACTCAAAATAGCATTGTACCCACCAGTGAAAGAACACACTTCAATGTCAAACCTTCAAATGTTTTCTTTGTAAAGAGCTAGATTTCTTCATAAAGTACCTACTCTAAAAAAATTTCTAATCTAATCGAGTAAACTTCAATGGGATTTTACCTAGTTAGGTATTTAAAATTACAAATACATTAGTATTACTATAGGGCATTTTAAGACAATGGATACTCTTTAGAAAAGTTTTGCTGTATTTGCAGATTTAATTTGAAAATCATACTATTACTAGTACTAGTAGGTAGGTATATGTAAATAGAAAAGCACATCATTTAAATGCAATTTGTCCCCTTATATTATCTGTATTATTAGTAAACCTTAAACCTGATTTTTTGCACGCAATCTAAACGAATTATCATTTTAACTTGTGACCTTTCTCCAGACAAATTTAAACGGTGAAAGCATTTTTGTAAAAGCAAAGTTGTTCTAGCGCTTATTACCTTACACCATATTATAATATTTATACTATTAGTTGCTATTATAGTAGTAGTAGGTACTTTTGTAGTATAGGTAAATATCTTAGTAGTACTAGTACTTGTGTAGTAGGAAATACCTAGGTAGGTATATGTACTAGGTATATATTATCAAATTTTAGCCACACAGTTAGATCAAGATAATGTAGATATACCTACGTCTTATTTTTCTTTTTATTCATCTTTTTTTCTTTTTTAGTATAAAATGTAGAAAGAATTTCTTGCATAAAAGTATGGAAAAGTAAATTTTTGATAAAAATTTGAGATTACCCACTTAAACTACGATAGTAAAAATAATGGTAAATATATTACCTTAATATCTAAATATGTACATGAATCAGTTATTTCAGTTTCACTCGAGTTGCGGGCTTTAACAAGAATTATACGAGTATAGGGCTTTAGTTTTAAACATTTAATTTGCGCACATTTTGACCAAATTTTTGATAAAAACTAAACTTTTGGTCGTTTATTATAATTTTATACCAAAGAATTTTGTACAATCTGAAGGTATCGCCTATAAACTTGAAGCTTTTTTTCCAAAATTTTAATTTTTCTTAGGTAAAGTTCAAAAATTTGGCCAAAATTTGGTATACATTATTTTGATGCTAATTTTAGGTCCTGATCAAATTTAAATTGGATATCTAATTTAGAAACTAATAGTAATACCAAAAACTGTCCATATACCCATAGCATAGGACTCTATTAAACTTATTATAACTAGTAGTAGATATTACACTATACTATACCTATTATAACTTTTGAAAACTTGAGTTGAAATCTTAAGTAACTACTAATGGTCAAAATAACTTTTCCAACCTGTAATCTAAATCTATTACTATTTGAGTTGTACATTACTTAAGTGCATTGGTAATTTTCGAGGAAATATTTTTTGATTTTTATGACTACTTTCCTCAATACCAATACCAATACCAATACCAATACCATAAAAATAATTTCTCAAAGATTTGAAAAAACTTTCAATTCAATCAATTGAATTGAATTCAAGAAATAAAAGAAACCTTCAAGTAAAATATTTGAATGAAATTCAAAATCCTTAAATTAGTTCAAAAAGTCAATAGCCTTAGACAATTTATATTCGACCAATAAGTACCTACTACTAGTACTACAGTATTGTAAGTACATACTACCTTTTGTTATTGAGGAAATAATCGTAAAAATGGCTACTTTTGCAGTTCAGTAGTGAGTTTTTGAATCTAAATATCACATTATGTATATGTTAATAGTATTTACTATAGAAGTACAGGGAAGAGATTTATTCAAAAGATTTATTTTGGACACTTTTTCAAATCGGTCTGTTGAGGGTAATGTATTTGGCCAAATAGAAACTTGAGACTTAATCGGAATATTGCGTGTTTTTTCAAACACTAGTAGGTATATACCTGTTTAGATATGCAAAATATATTGGTAAGTAGTAGGTACACAAATTTCAGTTAATATTTTAATCATTTGTAAACCTTTTATGAATGCCCTCAAAGACTTTCTTCAAAATAACAATACTAGCCAGCCAAATTAATAAAATGATTAAAAACGTGGAAAAAAATAACGAAACTTGTATAATTTCAAAAATAATCCTTCAAAATTTCAGACATTATTTTAATTATCGGTTTATTACTTGAGACTACAGAAAAACTAGTCAAATTAAAAGACTATTGTAATTATAAATTATGTTATTTTAGGTACGTCAGTCAAGGATTTGGAATTTGCCTTGCAATTTCTTAAAATATATACCTACCAGTAGTATCTACTCGTAGGTATTTTGTTGCAAAATTTTAGATAAATTGAAGAATTTATATGAAAATGAATTATTAATGATAATTATAAGTAGGTAAGAGTATTAGCATTTAATAGGTAGCTACCTACGACTACGTAGGTACTAGAATTATTATATTATCTATGTACCAATATAAATTATAAATCGATTCAGATTACTAAACTACCTAGATTTTATTACTATGAAGTTAATATGACAGATTTCAAAGACAAATTGCTTCAATTAAGTATATTCGAATATAATTTAATATTAAAAAGCCCTGCTAATAATAACAGAATTTCCAAAAAACCAGATTCTGGCGTCAATTTACTGGTATGAATGCATTCAAAGCAAAGTTCAAGACAAAAACCAGGTTTTTCGGAGCTGAATAATATGGGTAGATCCTAAATAAAATTGCTTTTTACCTTTATGGAATTCTTTATATCACTACTTACAACTACCTAGATCAGTTTTTTAGCTTAAGTTTTGAATTCTGACCTCTAGGTACTCGTATATCTGAATTCTAAATTAATTATCCTAAAGCACTATTTTATTTGGCAATAAAATTAAGATAGACAAAACTTTTCCTTGTCTAAAATAATGAAAGTTTTAGCAGACCTTTAATCTTTAGGCCAAATGAGATACTTAATATTTATATAACCTTTTGAAATCACATAAACTGACAACATAAAGCCATATTCAAAAATTAAAACCAAAATTATCTTTAAAAGCAATTTTAAAGGTTCAATTAATCAAAAACTATAACTGATTACTTCATAAATCATATCATGAAAGCAATTATGGGTATTTGGTTGTTTTTTTAAAGATCATTGTATATGAAGCTGAAATGAATTTTTGAGAAAGTTCTTACGTTATTATCATGACAGAATCCAAGTCCACGAACAATTTGGAAGATATATTTTCTCACAGTGATTTCATCAAATCCATGGGATTTTTGCTCAAGTTGATCCAGCAGGGTATGATCGATAAATTCAAAGACCAGGTATAGGTGTTTCCGACGTCTAAAAACTTCAATCAAATTCACGAGGTTTTCATGTCTCAATTTCTGAAATTAAAAATTTCAAATTACAAAAAAACCTTATCTATTTTGAGTATCTATGAGCTAACTTATACCACCTACTACTTAATTTTGAAACCTAGATTATGTATTTAAAATTCTAATCATATGTAGGTGTATATACTTGTAGAACCAAAGAAATGATATGACGGAAGTTTCAATCAATAAATTATTATTATATTTTCAATGCATGACTGGCTCTATAGTACAAGTTATGGATTTTACCTTACTTGTTTATCGTACCGTCAAAAAATCTTAACAAAAGAAATAAAACCTCGATCGATAGTTTCTCATCATAATTTACTTATTACTTGAACTAGTACAAGTATTAGCACTATAACTAGTAGTACTTGGTAAAGTATTGGAAAATTGGGCTGGAACATTCTTGAAATTAAAAAAATGTCATTTCTCCATAAAACCTGGGCTTTTTACTACCTACTCATCATAAAATTTTAGGCAAATATTTAGGTACTATCTATTATTTATGGTTAAATTTTTTGAAAAAAAAATGACATGAAAGGTGAGCGAACTTTCAAAGCCTTTTTAATGGACAAGCAAATATTTTTATAAGCAATTTCTTTTTTATATGTATCAGTAAAAGATTATTTGTAAAAATGTCTTACCCTTAAAACTCGTATTTCTCTCAGGGCTATTTTTCTCACCTGTAAAAAACATTTCAGAATCAGATCAGAAAGAAAGAAAGTTTTACTTTTTTTTGAGATTTTTTCTAATGATTTATGTATAAATTAGGTAACTTACATTTGGGTCATCTTCAGAATCGATGAATTTCTTAATAGCTACGGTTCTGCCTGTATCTCGTGTTTTGCATTTTAATACAATTCCATATGAACCTGTGTAGTTTAGGCATATTTAAATTATTATAGCAATTCAAGTAGAACAAACTGGTTCGAGATTCGAGATTACGTATAGCCATTTGCTTAAGTTTTTTTGAAATTTTTAATGAAATATTTCTAATGGTAGTTAAAATTTTCTAAAATTTCAAGTTTTTGGATCAATTCAAATTAGAATTTCTCAAAAATTTAAAAATGTAGATTGGTATAATTAATCTCAAGAATCTCTAAGAAATTATCTGATATAATTATGAGATTTACTATCAAAACTTTTTATTGTTACATCTAGATGTACGAGAATAGGGTCAAATTTTGATTATTTAAAATTCAGAAGGCACTAATCTAGTGTAGTTAGAAATCAAATGTTTTAAAGATTATTTTGGTACTTTTGATTTTGAAAAGTACCAAAAAACTCTAAAATTTGTAATACATATGCTTTTAAAATTAATATTCTGTAATATCACGTTTATAATCTGATTATTTAAGAGAAGTTCTTGACTATTTTAGGTTATGATCTTTACAAAGTAATTCTAGAAAATTTGTAATAGTAATTACCTTCCCCTACAACTCCAAGTGGGTCATATTTTTCCATAATTTACTAAAAAAAATCACTTGATTCAGTTCAATTACATTACTAGTGATTCACATCTTAATTAACTTTCAAATTAATTAGATAGTCAAGTAAAGAACTAGAACGATAATCCACATATCCAAAAAAAATATAATCTTTTTGATGAATCAATTCGAATTGAGTAAATTGAAATTATTGTAGTAAAAAAATGAGTTTTATGTCTTTTTAGGAACTATTATAAATAAGTATGCTGAACTTGTGTAAAATAAATCTCGATTTTTCATGAGTTTCGAGTTTCGAGTCTCGATCTGAAGTTTTCAATTGAATTCGACTGACTCACCACTTGAACCCTTCAGTTTCCTCCTGTCCAGGTACAAGTATGCTTTATGAAGATTTACATAAATTTCACCAGGCATACCCTACCTACATCATATTATATTACTAGGAGTACAGTAGATTAGTGTTACTTTTTGAATTTGAAAATATTTCCTTGTGCACTTGTCCGAATCCAAATTTATTGATTTCTAACGCAAACTTAGCCCACAACAAACCCAAAGGTTTATCATAATACAGAAATCAAGCATACCTTTTGCATTTATATTATAGTTAAGACAAGTAAACTTATCCTGAAGGTTCATAAATTCTCAAAAATGTTCAAGCTTCATAATCATTAAACTATGTACGAGTAGTATCAGTAATTGGTCAAAATCTTAAATTTTTTTCAGTTTGCTTGCTTTGAAAGTAACTTATGTACCTACTAGTAATGAGTATATTTTTTGAAATGAGTATATTGTTGCTTTAAATATTATCATATGTGCTTTCAGTCAAGTCTTAAAACCCGATAATATTAGTAGAAAAACAAAATAAACTACCCTTGTATAGGTAAACATGTATATTAAGTAGTAGTTTAATGGTATATAAAGGTACATTTTAGTAGGATTTTATCAGCAAGTCGGTTTTTCGTGACTTTTTCTTCTCTAAAATGCCTTCTACTGGTACTGGTAAGATATTGTATTTTTTGATTCTATCAGTACCCTACACTACGGACTACGAGTACTACACATAAACAACAAAAAAACTCCACAAATGGTCTTTTATGGTCTTTATGATCTTTTGAACTCTAGATTTTTTACTACAAATTAGGCTACTCATAATTTCCTAAGAATGACAACAATAATACCAAAGTAAATCTTATCAAAAATGCTTTAAATCCAACAGATTTTTAAATCTCTAAAATATACTTAATTTACCTAATTTAAACAAGGCTAAAAGTGTAAAATCTGTTTTTAGAAAATTTTAGAAAATATCTACTCGCATTTTGGATTTTGGACTTAAAAAAAGTCCATAACCATAATCAATGTAGATTTCAAAGATTTTAAAAATATCTAAGCTTTTCTGAAACTTGATTATTTTTAAACTTCATAGTAGTGTAAATTTTCATTTGATTAATCGCTAAATTGAAAAATTGCTTGAATTTAGAGTTTAGAGGGGCAAGTTATTTGATAGTCAATATTATTTTAGATATTAAATTAGATAGCTTATTGAAAAGCAAATATTCGATTATAATGCTCCTAAATTGATATATTTAGGTAATATTAGTAGTAGTACATACCATACGGATTACATCGATAAGAATATTTTGTCAATATATTTTTGAAATAGCAACAAAACTACTTATAAGTATAAGAATACCCTAGATCCTACTACTATTACAAGTAGGTACTAATATAAGAATAAAATAGCATAAAAATTCTATAATTTATGTCCAAGTTTATGAGAAAAATGATACTAAAAAAATAGTAATTTATCTTTTTTTTTGTTTATAAAGCATTTGAAAGTTGAATGTTGAACTTTGACTTTTTGGCAAACATCTGAAATCTTCAATTTACACATGGATACCTATGAATAGGCAAGTACCTGAATAAAACACATGTTTTTCCTATTAAGTCGTGAGAAAAACCTTGAAACTTTTTGAACAATACACATTTCTACTACCTACCTCCAATAGCCAGTAGCAAGCGTATGAAATATTCCTCTGCTGGAGAAAGTCACCTTGAAAAAATGATTTATCAATTTTTACTACTAAATAGATGCATCATTAGTTATTCGTAAAAAGTCATTTAATAAATTTATTACAAGGTACAGTAATAGAATAGGGTAGTACAAGTAAGTATAACAAAGATACCTATAGTAAAGTATCCTAGAATTTCTATAATATATTTATATAATATCTAATAATAGTAACATATGATACTACTATTTATGATTTGAGATCAGGTATATAAAGCATTAATAAAAGAATTAAAGGAAGCATTGTTGTAGAAATTTTAACAAGTTATTGCATTTTTATATATTTTATAGAGACTTTGGATATTTCTAAATTGTACTTAAAAAGACAGTAGTTCTATATCTAAAGGATTTATCTTATCGGTACCTTACCGACTAGGCTATTAAAGACAGATCCAATTCTGTGTTTTCTGGTCAAAAATAAATACCAATCAGTCTAAATTAAAAAATGTTACTAGAATTAGCCTTAAAATATAAATTTTTAATTCTATTTCACACTTTACTTAATATTTTACATTCTTTGACAAAGAAAGGGACAACTCAGAACAGAATCAATAAATTGAATATATTTAACGTTTAGAGATTCCCAAAAGATGCAAAATTTTAAGAAAAATGTTAAATGGGTAGAAGTAGAATACAAAATTTTATATTTTTGGATAATTCTACTGATAGTGATACACATAGTAGCACTATGTATCAATAAATGGACAAGTCGGTATTTATTTTGGACCATATAGTATTGGACGGGTCAGAACCTTTTGGAATTTCTTACATGATTTAGTAAAATTACGAATTTACTGGAGAAAGTTACTTTCTCCTATTAATTATTTGATTTTTTGACTTATTTTCCACTTTTTTGTACAAAAAGGCAGGAGACTAGTTAAAATTAGTTGGACATGAGTGTTTTTGGATCTAGTATGATTTCCTCAGATTTTTTAACAGTCTCTTTTCTGTCAACTATATTGCTCTCTACTTCGATAAATTGTCTAGCACTTGTACTCGAAATGATGAGATGATCCTGATTGTACTCATTTATATAAAAAGTTTCCTCGTGCTCTAAATCCAAGTTTGTAACACCATTTGAAGTGCCTGGAACTGGTGCTGAAGCTGCTGGTGGAACTGCCATTGCCAAGACTTCAGCTGCTTTTTCAGCTTTTTTAGCCCTTGCTAATTCCCTCGCTTTTTTCATTTCTAACTCTCTTTCAAATGGACAAACTCTCTTGCCATTGGCTCCAATGAGACTTGAATTTGAGATCAAACTACTCGAATTACTCTCATTCTTCTCGACAATATTATTTTCCATCTTGGAATCTAATTGTTCTTTCAGTTTAGCGATTTGAATCGAAGAATCGTAGGTGTTTAGGTGAGGTGCAGCTATAGGGTGCCTACTTCTACTGTGTGATGGATGGTCGAAATCATCAGAATCATCTGAGTAATCTTCAGCGCCTGATGATTCATCAATGTAGGATGGATTAAATGATGGTCTTTTACCACCATTAAATGGTGGTCCTTGTAGTTGAATCCGTGGTGGGGGTGGATTGATCGATGATTTTCTAGATTCATTTTCGATGAGAAAACTTGGAGGAGGTTTACTGCCTGATTTGGCTTGTGGTTTGTCTGAAAGCTTCGCCCTTCTAAAGAAAAACCACAAAATTTTAATTTAAGTAACTAACCTACCAATTTGAAAGTTCTAAAAGAAAACAGAATTTGCAAACTGCTGTGGCGGGACTTGGTATCTGATATAGTACAAAATATGACTATCAGCAATCATAGATTTTCACAATTTCCCTTAAGAAATAGAAACTTTGAAAAAAAAACAAATTCCACAATGCTATCTATATTAACAATAAGTATTTCTTTACTGAATTTTGACTACATGGAACAAAAACCGTAATAGTTCGAGATTGTGTGAATGTGAAATTAACAAAAAAAAACTTTCGATTCTTGTGTTCTCTGTTGATTAAGTATGCATCTTTTGTACTATTTCATATATTATAAGCAAGGTCGGGGTAATAGCGAGGTCTGTTTCCTTACAAATTGAACATTGCAGTTTTAAAATTTAAAAAAATAATGATTAAAAAGAATATGACAAATACTGACCAAAATATCTAAGGATAAGTATAGAAATATTTTGTACTTTGTATAAGAACTTTTTAAGATTTAAATAGATTAATTACTTGAATGAAAGATTTCTTAAAAAGGGACAATAGCACTCGATCACTTTAAAAAGGACACAACTGATTCCAATTAAACTCAAAAATGGTCCAATAAGCTTCAGCTCCGTTGTTTTAAAGCCTAAAAATATAAGAAAATTTTAAGAAAATCAATAAATTTCAACATTATACAATAAATACCCTTTTCTCCTAAACCTACAAAACTTATAACGCATCCAATCGATACTATTAATAAAAATAGTCAATTAGATCAAAATAAATAAGATTAGTATTAATAATCTGTACTTAAAACCAAGCCCAGGTACAGTAGAGAATTGGCTTGCTGTAAACTATTTTTAAAAATTCCATCACCATCATCATCATCTGAACTTGTTCCATTTTTACCAAATGATTTTTCCTATTTAAGTAAAATACTCAAGTAAATTCAAGTATGCAAGCTAAAGCTGCAAAATTATCATAATTTTTGCAAAAATACTAGAAATTTTTCTCAATTTTTTATATTCGGGTACTTTGCTTTGACTTCGACTTCGACTGCGACTTCGACTTAAATTTTCTCTTTTAATTGCCTCTTTAAGCATCGCATTCCGCCTCTCCATTTCTGCTGGAAGAACCTTAAGTTTGCAAAATTTCATTAAATTTTTAAATCATGTCATGCTCATGGTTATTTTAAAGACAAAAAAAGCAACTTGTTCATATCAATTGGATTAGAAATTAGATTAGACTTGCACATTTTAAACTTTTATCTTAGGAAAAAATTTGGTTTTTTGGTCTTACGATTAGGTTAAGGTTCAGAAAAAATTTGAAATATTGTGTCAAATCTTGAAAGTACCTAATTTTTAGAATTAGAATTGGAACATTTTGAGCTAATATATTTTGAATGGACAAAATAGATTTTTTATATGTAAATAGGTATCTGTAGTTGTAGTTTAATCACTGATCAGACAAAGATAAAAATTGGTAGATAGATAGTTGAGTAATGCGAATTTGAACATTTTAAAGGTAGGTTAGGTAAAATGATTCAGTCCAAGTGTCTGAATTTCTGTCGTTCATAATTACAAAATTTTAAAAAATCAAAATATGAGCGAAAATTCTTTGAATATGAACGACTTTTGTATAAATAAGTAAGTACCCTAGTGTGTTTAAATATTTATCAAAATCTTAGTAGATAGTGTAAGCTTATCTACAGAATATAAGCACCTAAATACATACAATCAAAGCAATACTTACATTTATTAGTCTATAAATACGAGTATACAGAATATTAGCTATATAAACATCTAAAATGTATGACTATCAATAAAAATATGCAAAAAAGCTTGATTTTGAACGGAAATCAGTAAATACTTTTGCATTTAGAAAGTCAAAAATCCAATTTATCGTTAGTGAAAGTTTTTAAAGATTCAAAAAGGTGATAAAATAATCCATAGGTTATTGGCTTTAATAATGATTAGAAATTTGAAATGCATTCCAAAAAGTGTTCATTTATAAATGACTTTTTTTTACCCATTTTGGGGGGAATTTTGGAAAAGGCATAATCACCACATTAGTGACATGATCGAAAGGAAATATTTTCGATTCTTTTCTCAAATTAAATTTACTTTTCTTCTTCTTTTTATTCTTGGTCTCTTTTAGACTTTTTTGAAGAAGTGAAGCAATTAGAGCTGGACTCGCCATTTCTATACAATCTACTGTAAGGACTATTTTATTTTCAAAAAAAAACTAATTAAATTTAAGCACTAGTCACTACTATGTACGAGTATACTACGGATAGTAGGTACTACCAGTTTAGTTCTAGGTACTCATTTGTTGAGTTAAAAATCACACAAAAAAAATCACAGATTTCTACTACTGCCTGATGTGTACAATATAGGATAGACAAAGCTGAATAGTTACATGTTCTGAAAATGTAGTCTCATGATCTGAATTCAATCGTTTCAGCTCCCTAAAAATATTTCAAAATTATTTTGAAATTTTGAAAAGATTCCAAAAATGAGTGTAAAGGTTAGATTGTAATAGTAAAGAGTATTTAGTAAATTAAATATAATACCTTTCTCGCTTTCTTTTTCCCATCAATGCGAACATACCAGCCATTCTGAAATTGTTTCAAAATTAAATTTATGTACTACAATTACCTATATATTTAAGTATGACTATTGAAAGATTTTTGAAAAATAATACTATAGGAGTTTGTAAAGATTTTGAAAGAAAAAGTCTCAACTTACTTGGAAAAATTTATATGGTCACAATCCTTTACTGGAAGATTTCTGTACTTAAAAATAAAGTCTATCTAATTCTAATTCTAAAACTACAGATATGATCAGTAGGTATTTATTTAAAATACTAATTATCCTTAAAATTATGGTAGGTTAGAGTTGAAGTAATATTAAACATTCTAGTTTCAAATTATACTACTACTGGTAGATACACAAGTTATTTATTATTTATTTTCTTGAGCAATTCACCTAGAAATCTCCTTTTATAACGACTTGTAATATCTGACAATCTGTTTGTCTGTTCCTCAAACTGATGAAAAAATCGTAAAGACCAAAGTTAAATCAAATTTTATAAACATCTGACCTAAGTCAATGCCAACCTGGTGACATATATACTGACCAGAGATCACCTAAAATTTTCTGAATAACTTAGAAAACATTTGCTCTTTATGGCTAAAATCCAAGTGGTGTGTCCACTAGCTTTATAAACTAGTGTTCATATATATAGTAATAAGGCTTATTAGAGGTTGTAGAAAGTTGCCCAGGGTGATCCTGATCAAAACACTTGAGATATGCATGTAATATCATAGCTATAGTATGTATAGTACCTACCTTTAAAAAACCCCTTTTGACTTTTGCTTAATTTGGTTAAGCAGGTGAAATTAAATGAGAAAAAGCCGAAAAAACTATTCGTGACAAATACAATACCTCAAGGTCATCCCTTGACAGAAATATTGTTCTAAACATGATATTAAAATTTTGTTTTATGTATTTTCAAAAGTTTCACCGTAAATACCAAACACAAGTAAAATTGTCGTCATTCTTGATCAAATACCTACCTATACATAAGGTAGGCATTAGATGAATTTCTTTTATATACTCGTATCGTATGTATAATCGTGAGCTCAAATACTGTATACGGTATAACAGCAGAATTTGGTAAAAAATACGAGACAAAAAAATCAAAAGCAAGGTTTTTGAAAAACTCAAAATCAAATATATAGCTTGTAGGTACTTTACATTCTACATCTACATGCTAATAATCCTATGTTTATGTAATATTGTCATTTTAGCCAATTATGATAAAAATAAGACCTTTTGTCTAAAGAACTAACAGCTAATTTGTGCTTAATAAAGTCTTATTAAAGCATAAAATATACCAATATCTTATACGTATCATCCATCATCCAACGTATAAGAAAAGTACCGAAAGTAAAAGCATCGAAAATATCGAACGTAACCTAAAGTATTATCTAGATCTAGAAATAAATTTAGACCTAAAATTCAACATAAATTATAAATAAAATGAATTTTAATATAAATAAACTCTAATCTAAAATGTATTAGTGGTCGATAATAATCGTCATCATAGAAAAATACAGCAAAGGCAGGCAGATGGGAAAGACAATAACCTTAATTAAAAGATCTCTTGGCACAGCTGGATTCACCCCAAAACTCGAGCCTGCTGGTCTATCGAGAAATGATGGTAAACGAGTAGACATAATAACCTATCCCGAAATTTTAATTACTCTTATCTTGAGATTAAAACTCTCTCATTCTGGTGGAAAGAAGTACCCTCATGTCTTATAAAATAGACCTAAGGTAATGACAAGTAATTTGAATAACCATGTCCCATTGCTTAGCTTAAAATGACCAAGCAATGGGACATGTCTCGTCTGAGATGTTACTGTGTGTGATCAACTATGTCAAGCTTATTTGAATTCTACTCTGAAATCTCCTGGTTCTGTCACCAAAAATCACAATATTCAAATCTCGGAGATAATCTATATTTTCCAACTCTAGCTTATTATACTAGTTTTGATTTTTGATATAGTACCCTACTAGGACAATTTGGTCCAGAAGTTAAGAAAATTATCAATAAAATCAGCAATCTCATCTCATTGAAAACTGGAGAAACTAAATTTACTCATTGCAAATAATTAGTTTAGAAATGCATGTGATACTTATAGATCAAAATTATTTTATAACGACAATAAAGTTTATTAACAATTTAAAACTAAATCAGTAAGTAGTAGTAGTAGTCGAAGTCGACAATATTTGCGTTCTTAAACTAAATTATATTATAGATACAGTACATGTACAAGTACAAACAAAATAGATCATAACATAATTTATAATCTATCAATAAAGATTAGTTTAGTAAATAATATGTAATAGGTATATTGGCTTTGGGGTATACAAATAAGTACTACAAGATTACACTAACAAAAGTAAGTACCTACCTAACTACCCAACATTAAAACATAATAAGGACTATATCAAATATTGCAACTGACAAATTAAAAACTGCAAATCTAACTTTAATTTAAAATAAATGCACTTAACGTACAGTTTTATACATAAGTACCATAAATATGCTTATAAATCGTTACTAACTACTTACCTATATAACTTAAGTTATGATAAGTTTAACACAAAAATATATAGGTAAACATAAATGAGTATAGAGTAGTAGACATCGTGTTGTTAGTATTCTGTATTTTATTAGCAAATAAAACTAAAAGAAAAAGTCTTTAAAGTACCTTTGTTTATATCTTATTCTAAACTACAATACCTATTTAGTATTATTATTGCAATTAAATGTATCTGCTACTATAACCTATACCTATCTACTATATCTATAAGATTTTAGTCAAATTCATACCTATATATTTTAATTTTTTGGCATTTTTGATTCTTTTTTTTATATGTAATTTAATTACCCTATGATTAAGATTACATAAATAATTTTGTAGTATTTTGTAAAATTAAATAAAATTTTAGTTAAGATAACCTTGATCTTTATCTATAAATCAATAATCTGTACCTATAATTTTTTAACTGGGATTTTAATTAGCTTTCTTTCGAGAAGGGATATTTTTATATATATTTAATTGTACTGTTCATTTTTACACAATTTATGTATAAGTATATTCATTTCGTATATATTTTGAATTTTTTGTATCATACATTTCACATTTCTCAATTTACCTATGTACTAACCTCGTATTTATTTATAAAAATAAAAGTCTGACCAAACCGAATCAAATTACTTAAATATATCAAATCAACTTAACTTAATCAATCGAAAACATTTTATAAAATATAACAAAAATAGCGTTAACTAATAAAGTACTTATAAAAAAGATTAGTAAAAAAAGTTATTTTAAAAAGAGATAAATTATAATAAAAGCTCTTGGAATTAAATAAACAATAACAACAAAAAAAACTATCCTAGTAAACTACTTATGAGAGATAAATGTATATTATCAGAAGAATATTTTTTTCTTTTTATGTTTATGGCTTTTCCTTTCATTTGTAAGAGTAAAATATATATATATGTAGGTATTATATAAAATATAATTACTTTTGGTGGGTTATATGTAGTTGAAATCGTGTCAACAAATAATTAATTTCAGTAATGAATATAGACCCGTATGATACCTGCCTATCTCCCTTTTTTTATAAGATATTTGAGTTTCCTAATCTTTTATAATATATATTCTTGTGCTTGGATGGATTTTTGGAGTGTTTTATGTTATGATTGATATTAATATTTTTTTAAAAATAATTTTTAAATAAATAAAAAGCTTTTTGAAACAATAATGATTAGAAATTTAGAAAATAAGGAGATTACCTAATCTAATTAAGTAGATATTATATGTATATTGAAACGAAGGGGATCTTACTATCAATTTGAAGATTAAACAATTGCCGGATTATTTAGATTAAAAGCACCTGCGTTTGCAACAACAGATTGTTGTTGAGGACCAGATCCAGATAAAAGTGACTTTGATTCACCAGCTCCCTTCACATCCTGACCTCTTGATGAAGAACCACCACCATCAGTACTAGTTAAATATCCATTATCCAGTGAGCCTTTTCTATGCGATATGATTATAACTTGTTTATTGAAAGCTATCCATTTCCTAAATAAACTTGTGTATGTACGTCCCCTTTAGAAAATTAAAAATGAATAAATGATTAATTGAAAATTAAAATGAATTGTATTGATTAAAAGTTAGTATTTTTCGATTTGTAATGTATGTAATACCAAATATAGACAAGAATCCCAGCTCCCAGACAACCTATGGCTTCAACTATAATTTTGGTCCAAAACTGCCACTCGAGTTCAGATGAATGTAATTCCTCAACTGTCCGTTCTATGAGGACAAATAGACTCCAAATGACACATGCCAGAGCTACTAAATGAAATATTCCAGAACAAATAAATCTTCGTTTTTCAGGTTGTGAAAGTGGTAGTGCCTTCAAAGTAAAAAAAAAATATAATATTAAAAATAAACCTAAACAATTAAAATACAGTACTAAAACTTAATCAAGATACCAAAGTACTCTTTTGAGGTCATAAAGGGACTTTAAAAAGAATGTGCTTAACATTTAACATTCATGTTTTAAATTTTAACATGAATTAATCATAATCTCAAAGGGAGATTAAGATTAATTAATGGAGATTTTAATTGACTAATAAAAATGCATAAATAGGCTAAATGGTACCAGTGCCAGTACCCTTGCCAATACTCTCCTTATAAAATAAAGAGAAGAGTACCTTACAATAACACAAGTTTTACCTCACTCTTCACTCTACTGTATTATAAATAATAAAATCACCTCAAAATCACAGAGTCTTCTCATCTTAGTTCGAGTTATAAACTGGTATCTATTAAATTTAAAAAAAAATCATAGATAGGTAACGTCATTGTCAATTTCTAAAAAATGTCGAACAAACCTGCATAGCTCACAAGATTTTGTGTTAGATGCCCTGATCCATTGTTGGAGGCAATATCTACAAAAAAAGATTATTGTCATTGTCTACTCGAAGATAAAAAGCATTAAAAACTTTTAAATGTAATGAGACTTACTGATGGACCCATCTTAGACTGCCTATACAATTCAAATTAAAAACATTATTATTAGTTTTATTAGGACAATTAAATAAGTGTTATACATCAGTAAAGAGAATTAATAATTCCATTGAAGTATTAGATCATACCAGAGCAATAACACGGACTGATCATTTCACCACCTGAAGCATCACATTGGCATATCCTATAGAAATGGCCAAAAAATGGTTAGACCCCTTCTAAATAATTGTAATTAAAATTGACATACCTGCAAAGTTCAATCGAAAGCGAAAGAATTGAAATCACAGAGTCCTTTAAACATAAAAAAAAATAATCATAAAACCATTAAACATAAAAGTAACAATAATAATCACAGAATCCTTTTTAAATACTTTTAATGGACCTTAGATGATTGTTCTGAATTCTTTAGAGTTTAATTCTATCTAAATCAATCGTTATTTACCTTTGAATCTTTCCTCTCCAGCACTTGACTCTCTACAACGACCCCACCACCACCACCACTCTTCATTCTTGTAATTTACTTGGAAAGGATTTATTTGTTACTATTTTTGGCTTACACAATTGACGATGATGACTTAATTGACCTTAGGTATTACTAATGGGGTGCGCTTAGATATTCCTACTTGTAAATTTTATGTCTTTTTGATTTGATTGACCTCTTTGGTTTTTGAGCCATTCATGGCTCTCTACTCGTCAAACTTCAAATCTGACCTGACTCAGACAGAGTGTACGAGTACTTTAATTGTAATTAACTTATTAGATTAGTAATTATGGGATAATTAAAGGGAGTAAAAATTAAAATTGAGAATCAGGTCACAAAATTTATCTCGAAAGTTTTTTTTACATGAATGAAATGAAAAATCGAGCTTTCTTTTATTTTATTAATCACAAAAGTAATATTTTAGTAGACTAGATTTTGCACTGGGACTTTATTACCGAGTAAAAAACCCATATTAAAAGCCCTATCTAAAAATTCTCGATGCGATGCAAACAAAGACTTTTTTTTTGTAAAAATAAAATTATGTCCTCTTTATAAAGAACAATCCTTTATAAGAGAAATTTAAGAGGATTTATAATGGCATTCATTTTTGGATGCAAGGCAGGAGAAAAGGGGTCTTATTAATGTCATTTTACTGACAGTATTATTGTGCATTATCAGATTAGGGATAGAAATTAGTTGGGAAACTTTGGTTTTTGGACAACCTGTTTTCGGAGGAAATAGTTCTTTTAATTGACCTTACATTTTTACGTCTACATGTAGAGATATCAAGGATACTTTTAAACAAATTTCAGGTCAAAATGACAACTAAATCACCCGAAAACAGGCTTATTAGTGTATACCAAATATATTTCTATGTCTGCTCTGCTTATAAATAAATTGTTATTAGTCATTAGCTTTAGTCATTACAATTAGATTAGACAAATAACTCTGGATTACTATTATAAACATCGATCTCGGTTTAATGTTACTTTTAAAGTAACTATCAAAGTACCCAGGACTTATTTTAAGGACGTGCAACAACTGCACAATTGCAATTAGAAATTCTCAAAATTTTGATCAGGAATTCTGTATTTAGGTATGTCAGTCCAAGACAATCCTCAGCAATCTTCTCTTCTGCTGAAGATTGTCTTGGGTCAGTCTTACAAAAATTTACAATTTCCTCACCTTTAATACTAATATTGCTATTGGTGGTACCATATTAGTACCAATATTACAATAACCGTAGGTATCATATTATAATTATAACAGTTAGAGTACCTTGTTTCAGAAAATCCTAAAAAAAATCCCGATTCAATTTTTAGAAGCAGGTATTTCTTGTGAGAATTTGGAATTTGTGTGATAAATCTTGAATTTCTCAAAAACTAAAAAAAGTCATAAAAATTAACCAAGGTACCTATACTAAATAGTATAACGACAAATACATTCCTATGTAAGTTATATATTTGTAAAGGTATTTAGATTTTTATTTGTAACGAACAATGGGCATTTTTGCCATTAAAATTATGTTTTAATATCGTAGTTAGTAACATACATAGAAATAGATGTTAATGTATAAAATATGTAAGCTAAGATTTCATTTCATCAATAAAAATGAGATTTTTTCAAAACTTCTTTCAAGGATTATGTTTTAGCCTTATGTTTTAGTCTCGATATATTGTGGAATTCAGATTTTAGAATTTGGATTATATTATGAATGAATTTAAGATTTAAAAATGTGTTTTTTGTGATACTGAATTTTGGCCAAAAGCCATGGATGAGAAATGCTTATTTTGCTTTTGCTTGCGGACAACGACCTATTACTTGACGACTATTGACTATTCAGTAATGTAGGTATATTTTTATTTATATTTTTTTCTACGAATATTACATATACTCTACCTAGTATTCCTTATTTATAATACTACTAACGATCAGCACTCGGAATTTTGACGAGATAAAAAATTTACAATGTTTGTTATCTCGTATTTTTAAAAAAGTTAATAAAAAAAATAGATACATACCTACTAATTTGCAAAGTTGCATAAAAAGTATTCAATATTGTTGATTTACACTATCATACAGAGTGCAATGTAGTACATAGTACCAATACCCTGCTTTTTTAGGTAATCTTTTACAAATATTGATATGTGTGCATTACCTACTAAATAGAAATATGTTAAGCTAAATTTATCAAAAATTAAAAATCAAAAATAGAAATACTTTTATTGGTTTTTGTTCTGCGATAAAAAAAAGGGCCGACAAAGCTTTGGATTCTAGCAGAAAATTAAACTCAATTTTTATGAACTATTAAAATCTTGCAAAAAAATGAAAAATCTCGCCTCAAACTCAAATCATACCTAGATATTTTAAATCTGGACTTTTACTAGCGTTTCTAATATCTTTTTTAGTACGGATATCTGTAACTGTAAAGTAACCGGGCAAAATACCCTTAAAATTATTACACATAAAGGGTCCTTTATGCTAGTAGTCTATGGACTAGGTAAACAAGACATAGATGCTTTTGTAAGATAATTTCAATAGGGTATATTCTCAAAAATATAAAGGGGTTGAAGTGCCACGAGCCACAAGTCAAATTAATTGCTCACGGCTTGCCTTTTAACTTTAAAGAATTTTTTCAATCTCTTCTTTCTTTCTCTTATTCCGAATCGACGACCTAGAGATACAGATACATAATACCTACTAGATAATCTACCCTACCTTACAAATTGACTCACTTGTAGTCAAAAGGAAATATGTCAAAAGCCAAAAAAAACCAATCATTTTTGTGCAAAATTTGATCCAAAAACTAAAAATGGATATGAAAACTTTTGACTTTTTGTCTAATCTTAACCAAATTATTTGATTACAAGATTTGAGAACAAGTGTTATCTAGATAAATCCTTACTTTTAACTAGCTAAATATGTATTTACATTCATAAAAATATTTTGTAAACTTTATAAAGGTCAAAATTTTGTAATTAGACCATACAAAGAGTCAGATATTTGTATTAGTATATCTGTAATACTGTATGCCTGACAAGATTTTCCAATTCAAAATAGCATAAAAATGAAATGCTTTTTTTCGTTCAAAGTCAAAGGATGGTATTAAAATAAGATTTCAGATTAGATATTTGGGAGGTTGTTTAAGTCTTAAGTGTAACTACTACTAACTTAAACTTAACTATGCTTACTACTTACTATACACAAGTACCTATACCTATGTTATGTACCACTAGTACCTATAAGATTTTGTAGGTACTACTGTACTGTACTGGTACATGGTAAAATAGCACGTGGACTATACTATACAGTAAGTCTATGGGGTTCAGCTCGTGTCTAAAGATAGAAAAATACAGTCAATACAAATAACACCGAAAAATATCCGGGACTCGGGGTTTTAAAATGAAAGAAAAAGTGTTTAAGAAATGCTTCAAAGTTTTCAGTTTAGAGATTCAAATGAATATTATGCAGAATAGACATATGTTTGCAATACTCAAACCAAGCATCTGGATACCAATACCAATGTATGTATGTATGATAGTTTATTTTATTTTATTTTATTTTATTATATGAACTTACAAGATACAAACTACCGTACTACTCAACTGGTAGTACATACTACAAAGATTTCAAAGTGATCTTTAAAAAGTATAGCTCTTATAGAATTAGCAGTAGTAGTAGTACCTTATGTATATGTAAGTAGTACTTAATTTTAGATTCTTATACTGTGACTGAATATTCGGATATTTTGAACCATGCATTGCATAGTAAATTTGTAAGCCGACACTTTCAGTTGACTATTTCTTCAGGCCTGTGGAGGTCAACCGGCTCCATACTCATTTCTGTTTGCTCAAATTTGTAAGATTTTGTCAAATAATTTTATAGCAGGATTACCTATAAAATTTTTTTTGGAATTATAGGAGGGTGGCAGAACGAGTCGGATGACTTAGCCTGAGATGTGTTCTTGTAATTATGGTGGTTTAAATGCCAGTATTGACACTTGTAAATAAAAATTATGATCCTCCAGAACAAATTGGGGAGAATTTAACCCAAAATCAACAAAACCGAGTCATGAATTGGTATGTTTTTCCACAACAAACACCGACTGGGTCAACTATTCCGGTTGTAGAAGATCAGGTAAATTATTGAATTTTTCTAAAAACTAAAAACAGTAAAAGCAATTAAAATAGTTGGATTTATAAGCTAATAGGGTAGGGCATTTATGCTCGAAATGCTACAAAATTGGCTAAAAAGCTCTATACTATCTAAGATAATAGATATCGAATCAATTTTTCATTTTTGAATTTGACTACAATTGACTTAAACAATAAGTACTTAACTTACAAAGATTTATAAACTAGAATCCTTACTTATAGGTAGTTATAAAATAAGTGTGTAAAAATTTTGAGAACTTTTTTCATTTTTTGAAACGTAATTGTGATTTCATAGGGTACTACGGAGTAGTCCTGGTACTACTAAAATTACCTATACTCGTAGATATTTAGGTATGTTAACTTTATACCTACTTTGTAGTAAAATTGCTTTGATTAGCTTAATTTCAGTAGGATTTTAAACATTTTTTTTATCTACCTATGCCTTTAAGTAGTATGTATGTACGTTGTACGTTTTTAGTACCTACCTACTTATGGAGTATAGTAAAAAAAAAATAATTTAAAGCTGTTTCAGATTTCAGATCTACCAGTATAATTATTACTTTTATTATTTACATGGGTAAATCAATCATTGCATTTTAGGGAAAAATATGGAATTACAATATTCAACAACAACAGTCACAACAACAATTTGCAACATACTCAAATGGACAACAACACCAACAACATTCTACAGAGCTGACTACTAGTAATTATAACAATTTTGTGCCAAATGGACATCAAACCTATGTCCAACAGCCAGCTGGAAATGCATGTTTTAATCCATTGACACTCACTTCACTCGCTTCTGTGCTTACTCAAGGACAAGGTAGTGGTCCAGCGCACAATGCAGGAAATATAAATGCATCAATTTGTAAGTACCTAGTAATCTTGTATAGTTTTCTTCAGACAAATTCTATAATTTTGAAATTTCAGGTGAAATTGCGGATCAACTGGGAGGACTAAGTTTGGGTTTCGATCTTCAGCAAATAAAAAGACCACCACCAACATATCTGTGCCATTTGTGTTTTCAAAAAGGGCATTATATAAGGGATTGCCCTAAAGTAAGGATCTAGATTACTTTTTTAAGTATAATTAAGGCTAAATTGTGGTTAATTATTTAAGTCTCGACCTAGAGGTGATGGTTTAACACCTTATCAAGGAAAAAAACGGTGCTTTGGCGAGTACAAATGTAAGTAAAATAACAGTTTTTATTACAAATTCAAATACCTACTTGAATATCCAAATATCTATTTTTTCAATTTTGAGCTATTTGAACTTTGTTTGGCTATTATAGTCTAGAGTGGAGACTTTTCGAAAAAATTATCATTTTGCTAGAATTTTTTTGCAAAATTTTGCAAAATTTTAGGTCCAAAATGTAAAAGAAAATGGATGTCAGGGAATTCCTGGGCTAATATGGGTCAACATTGTATCAAGTGTCAAATAAATGTCTATCCACATAAACAGGTTTTACAAAACTACTTTTTAGATATTAATAGTACGAGTACTATTGGCAATATAAGATACTTGTAATTATATGACAAATTATTTTTAATTTTTAGAGATCTTTGGATAAACCTGATGGCTTAGACGTATCTGACCAATCAAAGGTATAAAATTTTGCAAAATTTTTTCAAAATGCATACAGTAGTATACCTATAATATAATTCTACGTACTTTTAGGTGCATCCACAACATCTTTGTGAAAAATGTCAACGAGTTGGTACGCAAAATTTAATAATTATTTCTCAAATATTTTGATTTTAAATGAATTTTTGCAAAGGTTTCTATTGTCGAAGAGTCGGTGGAGAAGTTGATTAACTAACGAACAACGATATTGATAATTTTATTTGTTAAGTTTAATCTATTTTTTAGGTTTATTACATAATTCTATAGGTCTTACATATTAAAATAAGGTTAAATAATTTTAGTGACAACGAAAATAACAAATGCTCAAAATATCTATTATTTACAGTTCCGACAAAAATCAGTACCAAAAAAGTTCAGTTACCAAAATCAGCTCAAACTTTCCAAATGATCTTTTGAAAAAAAATTTTTTTTTTGTGTATTTTAACCTATCAATTACTAACAGTTTTAATTGTAGTAAGATTTGATTTAATATGATTTAATAACAAATGTACTACTAGACTATACCTTTGGCCCAGATTATGAGAAAAAACTGTGATAGAAAGAAATTTCTACAAATATTATGATGTACCAAAGCTTAGGCAAATGTGTAAATTCAAGTTGGCCAAACGGTTTTTTGCTTTAAAATGTTCTGGTTCTATAACTCATATATAGGGTACTTTCTTTTGAAATTGACAGTTATTCAAAGGGTCCTATGATTATTCTTTAGTCTTTGAAATATTTTACATGTAGTTCGGTTTTTTTAGAATTAGTTCAAAATATCTAGGTTTTAGATCAAAATTTATTAGGACTTATCATTAGGCTAAATTTTCTAGGATTTTGGTTAAATTTTTTGAAATTTTGATCAAAATTTTTTGACTTTATGCGAATCTATAGGATTTGATCAAAAATTTTATGATTTAAGATATATTCCTAAACACTTTTAGGTAGTTTAAAATTTTCTTTTCAAGAGAATTAGGCTCAAGGATAAAAAAATTTACATTTCGCAAAAAACTGAAAAAGTCATAGGACCCTTTTTTTCTTCTGCTCTATCACAAATATAGGTACCATATACAGAGATTTACCTGCAGTTGGATTTAACTAACATAACATTTTACTCAATTTTTTAGATTATTTTATTGCAATTTACCCCAAATCTGATATGAGAAAGTAAGTATAATAGGGATAGGGATATAGGGTACTTATACTTAAATAAGTACGATTTTTTTGAGAAATAAATCGGGGTCTTCCAAAACGAAAGAAATTTAAACATTTTAATTATACAAATGTGTATTATTAAATGGATGTATTATAATTACCTTTGATGATAAATAAGATTAATATGTAACACATTTTAATTATGTATTTTAATTAAAGAGCTTTTTCAATGGTGCTGATAGAACTGTAAAAATTGTAAAAACTTTTCAGTTTTTTTGGTTTTGAATTTACCTTACATATATTTCTATTTTATAGTTGTGTTAAATATGTTACTTAATATCTTTAGTATTAGAATAATAGGCACTTATAGTAAGTTTATATTTTAATGTAATTATTACTACTTGTAATTTAAACTGTAATCTCAAATTACAGCCAACTGCGATCAGCAACAATCAAAGATCAATTTTTCCTTTTATTTAAATGATTTGAAGTTTTTATACTTTTGTCAATTATCTAATGGAATATTGTATTTTAGAGTTAAGATTCTAATTTTACTAATTTTAATACTATCTACTACTACTATACTTATATGTACATAAAAAAAAGCTTATTACAAAAAAGTTGAAGTTATGGCTAGTCAGTCTGTGTAAATATTACATACAATAATATACTTTATGTATAATTTTGCAATTTGTATATTTACTCACTCATATAATATACACTATACAGGGTGGTTTTTATATATGGACCTACTATTTATATTGGAATAAGTCAAAAATTATCCAACCGATTTCGATGA
>JAQIXA010001031.1:0-30094 GCA_034699045.1 Nanhermannia cf. coronata Gr-Ori-00579
AATTGTCTTTAGTTTTAAAGTTATTGCTAATTATGCAAAACCAAAGCTTCCGAACTTCCCCCACCTTACCCCTACTTAAAGAGATATGTATTTATAGATTTTTTTCTTATTTTAATAGGTAGGTACATACTACATACTAGTACTTAATAGACAGATACTTATAGTAATACAAATATCATACATTTATCATTTAATTGGGTGCAATAATCTTAACAATATTAATCGAAAGTGACAAACGAGTTTTTATTAATTACTACACATCAGCCACCAGCCTTGGGGAAATTGAGAAGATTTTTTAAACTACTGATATTCATTTTCATATACATAGACACAAGTTACTTATCATTACAAGTGTATAATTTGTGTACTTTGTTTTCTACTCATATTTTCAATTTAAAAATAGTTGAAGATCTTGAAATTATAATTATAGGATGAGCAAAACAAACCAAATGACCATAAACTTCAAACATCAAACTTGAGATTTTTGAAATTTTCGATGTCATATAGAAATATACACAAATATGAAGGAAATTATGCGAATTTTGTAAATTTTAAGGTCCTAAAATTCGACAAATTAACATCAAATGAAGGTACTAATATAAGTATCTGTAACTTATAAGTGTGAAGGTGTAAAAGTCTCGAGATCTTTGTAATCCTGTACTCTAGTACCAGTCAAATCAATGTCAAAAATAATATACTTTACACATCGATAATCTCAATTAGGCCCTATAAAATCAATCAAAATTATAATCATCTTAAAGATATGATAATCATGATCATGATTTGAGATTTCAACTTTGGGTTATAGTTATAATAAATGCTTAGATGCAATTAGATTATACCCTTGATATGTAGTACAAATTTGTCCTTAAATAACCTTTTGAATTTTGATACTTCCTTATAATTCTAGCATTTGTAATGGTTTACCTATACCTACTACAAATGTTTAAAAATTTATAAAAAGTAGATCACCCTTTAATTTTTTTCGAAAATTCTTCCAACAATACGGAAATATTGAAGTTCAAGCAAACAAGATGTACTTTCTATGCATATATATTTATCTTTTTAAACTAGTTATTATCGAGTCAAGATTCTTTTTCAAGATTCTTGTAGGAGGTACCTACGAGTATTTGAAAATACAAGTATTTATATTACAAGTAGTGATAAAATTTCATTTTGTTTAGAGAAGGTCTCTTTCAACTGAGAAATATACAATTCAATGTAATTGTATTGTAATAAGCACTTGCATTTTATTAGGGTCAACAAAAGTCAACAACTTTTGTTTCATTTCATTTCAAATCTTATTTACTTGCCATTAGATAGGTACAATTTGTAACTTAATTTGCTCGAAATTACATAAAAAAACGAGTTTATTTTTAAAATTGTGATATAGTTTTCACATGCGATATAATAGTGATGATGCAAATGTCAATATCAATAAAGTTCTTGGCTTTGTGACTTGTTAATTAACTTACTACAGAATAGTATAACTATCTATTACTATGTGCAAATATTGGCAAATATTTCAAATGCAATTTTATAGATTATGAAATTGTTCGAGAACTACTCGTATTTAAGTTCAAAGTTCAAGAAATTAAATATAGAATTCACAGTAATAATAGTTATTCGAAAGGTGTGTTTTGCATAACACAAATAATATTGATGACAATTACTCTGTATTAGTAGGTATTGTTTTTGAATAAAATTTGCATTTTGACATATTTTTGGGCTTGTGACATTCCAAGAAAAAAGATACTATTCTAGGCATTTAAAAGCATCCATAGAATATCAATTACAGACTTGTAAAATACAAAGTAGACAGATTTGATTTTTAAGATTCATAGATTGTCATTGTGATGTAATTAGAATATTTTTAAAATCATGTCCTTGATTACAGTAGAAAATTTGATTAAGTAACTGGGAAAAAAAAGTTCCTGGAAAGTTATCTAGGATTTAGGTTCTAACAAAATGAATGAGATCTATCTATTCTTCGGTCTGTGTCCCAAAAAATCATAAAAATTTGCTAAGTAAAACACTTTTATTTAGAGCTGTACTTTCAGTATGAGATCTGTAATTTCAATCAAGTATTTCATAAAATTTTTATTAAACTTTCAAGACCATAAAATATATAGCCCCTACACTATAGTCCCTAAAGTGTATTTGCTCAAGAATAACTATTTTGGATTTAGAACAATGAACATAAACAATCTAATTCAAATCTTTCGAAATATCTCGAATTTCTCAAAAAATTTCGCACATAAATTGAGCTAGTTGCTATACTTTTATTACCTTAAACTGTATACCTAGATAGATAAGTAGATAAAAAAATTTTACATAAGAATTTCACATATTAGCAAAGTCTGAACTACTCTAATTAGATATGGTACTCGTAGGTATATAAAAACAATGCTTTTAAGATTAGATAATTAAATTGACAATTTCAGAGGCAGAATTGTAATGATTTGAAAGACAAAGCAAGGGTATTGAGGACATTTTTCTGGATTCTGGATATAAAATGCATTGTGCACTAGATTAGCATAGTATTACATATACAGCAGGTTTATTGTAATTATCTTAATTTATCCAGAATTTCCAGTTGAATGACCATTTTTTGTCAAACTTCTGACTCTTCTGAATCCGTCATTAAATTCTATTAAAATCTTGACTATGACGAACTCTTACAAAGGTTACCTAACCTTACCTACGAGAAGTTATAATTTTTTTACATTTTAATCACATTCTTAAATATGCTTTTAAGGAAAAATATTTGCAAATTAAGAAAAGGACAAAAAATAAAGTGTCTTAAAACTTGATACACCCTTTCTCGATTTTTCTTCTATAAATACATATTATTTAGATATGTAAAAGAGTAGTAAATTGCTATTAATCAGATAATTGTAATTAGGTATACTATTTTGTAACAAAAATGTAAAGCTAAATGATGCTGGTATCAAAGTATCTAATAGTAGATACTTTCAATTACTTTTAAATAAATGATATGAAATGTAAGGGAGGGGTTTTATAGAAAAAGTGGATAAATTGTTTAAATTGGAACATTTTTAACCTCTAATTTCTAATACACTAAACACATGTCTTACAAGGTTCTTGCAATAACTTTAACTTGATAATCATATTTAGCAATTTTAATATTTTTGAATTTTTTGAAATTTTCAAATATTCAATTTAATTTAAGATAGAAATTTTTAGCTTTAATTGGAAATTTCCAGGATGGTTTTGGCTTTAATTCTTTCTAAAAAGACCAGGAATCATCCCCCAAATTAAAATTTTTCAAGATCCCGAAATAGATATAGGTATCTAGTACCTAGGTATGTAAAATACAATATACTATACCAGTTTTGTTATTTGTAAAATGAGAATTCCTAACTTGAAAAACTTACAAGAATTTACTTTTTGGATTTTGAATTTTGTTCATGAATTATGGTATTCCCTTTGACTATTATAAAAATATCATAGGTAGGTATAGACATTTAACTTAACTTCGTGCAAAAATGTATTAAATCTTGACTACAACTACCTTGAGTACCTTTGCCTGAATCTGTACAGTACTATAGGGTACTATAAGCATAATATGAGTTTGTATTGTTAAGTGTATTCATCATAATTATCTTGATTATTTACAATTTAGAATTTATGGTGCTTGCACCTTTACTTTACTTATCATTCATCCTATTGGGTACATTTAACAGTGTCTGAATTTGTGATTTTGGCTCATTCACTATTCTGGTTTCCTCATGGCAGCAACGGCAAGTTCGAACTTGAGGATAGCCAAAGTATTATTGTATAAAAGAAACCTTATAAATTAGAGATTGAACAGGATACCATACAAATGTACCTGTATAGTCTGTAGTTATACAAAAAAAATTAAATTTTAAAAAGGTGTAGTTCAACACAAATACATAATAATTGAATTGCCCAAAAAAAATTTGCAAAAAAAATCTGTCCTGTAGTGTTAGCCACAGTGTAAAAGAGCTTTGCCCTTAAAAATTTGCCAAAATTTTTGTTCATTCGTACCGTGCCTGTCGTGGGTTTAAATTTTAATAGTTTCGAATATAAAGAATTGGACAAATGGCTAAAACTGTTCAACCCTTGGCCTTATTATTAAGTAGTGTAGCATATTTTTACAAAACCATCAGTGGGATTGTAGAACTAGCAAATGATCCACTAATTATTAATACTTCCTATGGATCAATTAGGGGTTCTAAAGCCGGTAAGTTGACAATTTTTTTAAACAAAAGCCTAATTTTTTGTCAAAATTTTGCAAGTTTTTTCGATTTTCTTGCTCAGTAGGTAAATGCATTTGGTAAGCTTTTATAAATATTTTTAGAGTTAGAGCAGCCTATCATATACCTGAGCTTGTGCTTATAAGTCAAACATTGTAAATAGTTGCCAATTTTTGCAAATTATATTGAAAGATTTGTAGAAGTCAATTATTTTGGACAAGATATTTAAATTATTAGTAGGTACAGGTACCTACATATATCCACATTTCTTATTACAAAGATAGAAGAATTTTTGTAAAAATCTGTAAATATTGTCAATTTTCGAAATTTCATTCTCAAATTTTTTGAAAATTTTCTATTTACAGATTGTCAAAATACATTTTTTTAGTAAATTGTCAAGAATCTTGAGGATTTCCTCCAAAATGACTCTTGAATTCCTATTTATTTACCTTTAAACCTATCAAATTTTGCTTTTATTTCAAGCTTTTCTATAATGACAAAATATGGTATTTCCAGAATAAAAATCATTTTTGAGCAAAAAAAAATGATTATTTTCACCAGCTCCTAATCAATCTATTGGCTATTAACATTGCGATTATTTTGACATTAGTTTCAAGAGACGGTGTCGATTTCTATGAGTTTCTAGGCATCCCCTATGCAACACCACCAATAGGAAATCTAAGATTTGAGGTGAGAAACCTTTATGTTTTTATTGCACATAATATTTATTATTCATGAATCATAAATTCTTTAATTAAAGACAATGGGAGAGATTAATTGATGATTATAATTAATAATTTTTGCATTAAAAAAAAGCCTCCTCTACCACCTGACAAATGGAAGGACGTTCGAGATGCTACAAGATATGGCTCAAGATGTACACAGTATGATATACTAACGAGAAGTGCACAAGGTAAAGGAAATCTCAAATCCTTTGAAATTTTTATCTTAAGTAAACAAGGAACTCTTAATGAGATGCAAAAAAAATTGAAAATTTGCAAATCTTAATGTAAATATTGCTCATACCTATATTACTTTACAGGTGAAGAAGATTGTCTGTTTCTCAATGTATACTCGCCTAATATTAAGGTTGGTACCTTCAATATTTGTAAATATTAGTAGTACAGAATAGTGCTAATTAAAAAATGTTAAGAAGGTATTACAGAACAAATAAGTGTCGAAAGATCATACTCGTAATAGAATTTGATTAGAAATTTGATGAGGATTTTATAATTTGACAAGTTTGAATTCTTTCTCAAAATGCTTTTTTTTTCATAAATTTTTTCAAGAATTTTGATATTTTTCTTTGAAAAACGCAATTTTTTATTTGTTTAGGGTAGGGTACTTACAATTAGGTTCTTGAGACATTTGAAATCTCAAAATAATTCTAAAAATCAAAAATCATTTGAAAAGTAGCTATCGCTGATCATCTACTTAATTTAAGAATTTCTATATACCTAAGCCAAACATTGTAAATACTACGATAATTTTACAAAATTTTATATTAAAAGTTATTTTATCGACTCTTACCCTAGTATCTGTATTTATTTATTTCATAATTTTTTCAATATACCTACAGCAGAGTTTATAGGTTACGCTGTTAGGTTTTGATTTTGCAATATTTTATAAATAATCTCGATTTAAGATGTAAATACACTACATACATAAGTACCTAATCTACTCATTTATATGTATAGGTAGTCAATACAGAATATTAAGTTAGATAAATTATAGGTAGTTCGTCAAATTATGATAAAACAGAATATCCTCAAAGATACAGTCAAAATGTCAAATTAAGGATACAAAATTCTAGAAGATTTTTGTAAGTATATAAGATTTTGTTTTACTTGAGGTTTTGACAGACAAAACAAAAGTGTAAATATTTTTTATGAAAAAGCGTGAGGATTTTTGCTTATTTTTTGCCAAATATGATTAGTAGACTAGACCTGTTCATTCAAAGTAAAAAAAAATAGTAAAATACTCACTCAAAGTAGTAAATATGCAGTTAGTTTAGAGTCAAAAGCCAAAATAAAATTGGGACTTAAAAAACCGGTCTTGGTCAGTGGACATGTAAATAGGTAAGGTATGTAGATACTATAAAAATTATTCATTTTTATTGAGAATTGAGATTGAGAGCATTTACATTTACTTTTTATACAACAACAACTACTTACTCGTTAAATAAGGTTCGAGTCAAGATAAAAATTAGTTTAAAAAATTCATATTGCTACTTACTAGAGATTTTTAATAACTAGCAAATGGCTCATTAAATTATTGTATCTTCAAATTGACTCAATTACTTTTATTTTTGATCGTAAAATGTCAAAAGTCAGGTCAAAAAGTCAGTAGTTTTCAGATACAGACTAGGGTAAAAATGAAAGTAAAAAATGCAAAAAAGGAACAACAAGTCTATTTAGTATGTTTATGATTTGATTAATTGGCATATTTTATAACTTGGTAATTAATATGTGAGCTTAATTGTTTGCCTGAATCTGTTTTGTACACTTGCACTAAACATTTATTTACTTATAGTTAATGACCTCGTAATAGATCCACAATTTAGTGCAAAAAGTGTGTTAAATATCCTACAAATATACTTAGGTATAGTATTTTTACGCATTTTTAAAATTACAAATTGCAATACAAGTTTATAACAACCTACAGAATACAGAATATACTATACTGATAAATATGAAATAGTTAGATTAGCAGGTAGGGTACACATTTACAAATAGGGTAAGATGAGAAAGGTGAGAAGATTTGTTATTAAAAAGGTCGGTTGGCAGATTTGGCCCCAGAGCCCAGAGTACAAAAATTTATTAATTATATTTTATACTTACTATACAGATTACTATGAATTTTATGATTTTTATGTCCTTGACTAACTATACAATTACCACTTGTACTTTTTTTTGCAAATGTTCACCTTTGTGGAACCGATAATACGACTCTATTATAAGTATAAGTTATGATTATAATGTGTTGAAAAGGAAATTTTTGCATTTTTATACAAGGTTTTTGTGTGGCATTTTTGGTTGAAATGCAGAATGTCAAATTGCAAATTTTGACAGATATCCTACAAGTATAGGTATCTGAATTCTGAATCTTTTTTGACATTTTTAAAGGTTAATGATATCAGAATTTTCTATATATTAATCAAGTACTGACCCCTATTTACTACCAAGTGATGATTTTGGAATATCGACTGTAAATAGGAAAATTTTTTATTTTTTTCTGTGTATCGTGAGTTTGTATCTACTTGAAAAATATTAGATATTTCTATATGAAACATCTTGTTTGGAATTTGATAAAAAATTTAAATCAAATCTTGAATTCTCGAAATTTTGAAACATGCATCAAAAAGGGTCATTTTACATTATGAATTATGATATTTTTTTAAGACTAAATTTACTACACAATTCTGTATACATACTATATCCCTATCAAATTTCAAAGAATAAAAATGTGTTCAGCAAAGCATAGCAAAGCAAAGCATAGCAAAGCATAGCTACCTTATCTGAGTTTACCATTATATAAGTCCAAGTTAATTAAAATTATCAACTGAAATACGAGTATAGGGTACCCTACTTATTAATTATAGGTTAAAATGTTAGGAAATAGATACTAATCTCTCTACTCGTACTAGGGAATTAAAAATGCATTAAATACAATAATAAAATATATTAAAATAAAATGCAATTCTGAATTCTGATTCTTGACTAATGTAGAAACCAAGAGAAAAGAGAAACAGCGGAAAACTGTACTATCGTCAACTACTCCCAGGTATGGTCAATTTATAATAATAAGTATCTTTACATAAGTACTCTAAAAAGTCAATTTATGTAACAATTTTATTACATTTTCAAACTTTCTACTATAATTGACATGTCTTACTACTACTCCTACTACTAGTACAAGACTGTGCTTAATTGCATTTGAATGATAACAATTGATGTGAATATTTAGTGTTTTTTTTTCTCATTTAGTCATCGTATACATACATGGAGGATTGTTTATGAGTGGTATGTTAAATTATTTAATTTATTATGCATTTATCATATATCAGTTGTATAAGTTAACGTGAATATTGTTGTTATTTTTCTCAGGACAGTCAAATGCATACAGACCAAAGGTACTTGTATACTTGTATGAGTTAGAAACTCTCTCTTTTCAAAAAATACTACTTGTATTCTGTAGTAATTATGTTTATTTATTTATGTAATTTTGATGCAATTTATCTAATTAAATATCTTTCTATGTATGTACTTGCAGTATATGATGGATTCACAGATTGTTTTGGTATCTTTCAATTATCGCCTTGCTAGTTTTGGATTTTTGTCAACTGGTGATGGAACTATACGTGGTAATATGGGGCTGAAGGATCAAGTACTTGCATTTCAATGGATTAAAAATAATATCAAATTTTTTGGTGGAGATCCTGATCGAATTACTATTGTAAATTTTTTTTATAAAATATCCGAAATTGAATTTAGACTAATTTTATATTTGAAATTTTTAGATGGGGGAAAGCGCAGGTATGAATGAACAACATTTGAAAATACGATTTGAATAGTACCCTACATTGTCATCATTAGAAAATTACATATAAGACAAATCAATTCATTTCATCTATTTTTTATTTTAAAACCAAAATGTATGTCCCAAATTACAAAATTGGACTTAATTTCTGAAAAAAATAGAATTTTTATTTTGAAAATTTTGAAGATATTTATCTATGTTTCAATATTGATGTGATATTTAAATTCAATTTAATTCAGGTGGAAGTTCTGTCCATTTACACATGTTATCAGATATGAGCAAAGGTACTTACTTGTATAATGACTAAATGACAATTTTCTGTTTATCATATTTTTGGATTTTTTATATTTTTAGGGCTATTTCATCGAGGAATCAGTCAGTCTGGAACAGCTTTAAGTAAATGGGCATTACAAACCAATCCAAAAGAACAAGCTAAAAAATTTGGGAAAAAACTTCATTGTCCAACTTATTCTTCGAAAGAATTGGCGAGGTGTCTTAAAAGAACGAGTGCAAGAAGGTACGAGTATTAATGTCAAACGATTAATATCAAATTTTTTAGAGAGCTAGATCTAATTAAATTTTGTTCGGTTATTTTTGATAATTCTAATTACAACTAGGTATATTATTATCTTCTAATAAATTACCCTAATTTAAACAAATAATTTATGAAAAATTGATATTACCTCTAGGATTGCGAGAGCTCATGGGAATTATTTGGTAATTTTATTGAAATTTTCAAAAAATTCTTGAATATTTTCCATATAAGAGTATTTTACCATATTTGTATTTTAGATGGAAGTTTTCAACAATCGCTATTCAGTTTTTTCGCCAACAATTGAAACCATCAATGATTCAAGAGCATTTATGGTAGAGCATCCAATGGCTTTACTAGCCAAAGAAAATATTTCAAATCCAATCCCATGGATAAATGGAGTTAATTCAGATGAAGGTTTGCATCAAAAACCCTATAAAAAACAATTTTTTTTTTAATTTTGAAATTTTAGGATTAATTTACGTTGTTGGTGTAATGAAAAACGAGGCTCGTCGATCAAAATTGAACAAAAATTGGATGGAAACAAGTCCAATTCTATTTGATTATGAGAATCATCCAGATCGAGACAATATTTCAAGAAAAATCAGAAGTTATTATTTAGGAGATAAAGAAATTAATATGGATACTTTACAAGAGTCTGTCAATATTTTTTCCGATAGTCAATTTTTCTCGGATAGCCATAAATCTGTTATGCTACAATCTAATCATAGTCCTGTCTACGCCTATTATTATACCTATCAAGGGGTAAATTACATTAAACCCTTAAAATGACATGCCTTTATAAATTTGTATTATTTTAGGATTTTTCAGTCGCTAAAATTCTATTCTCAATGTCAGGATTGTTGCCAGATTCCGTTGACGTTTTGGTAAAAAAAAAACTCAAAAAATTTGAAAATTTGACTAAATTTTCTTACTTTTAGGTTGGAACTGGCATAAGATGGTTTCAAACTAATGTTTTGAGACGCGAAGAAAGAAATTATGGCCCTTGTCATTCTGATGAATTGGTAACTTTTTCAAAAAAATTAAAAATGTCAAAATACAAAATATATGCAAATAAGGGATTCAAATATAAATATTCAATAAAATTATACCTTGAACTTGTTACAACAATCAAAGTTTTATAGTTTTACCAAATCCAAGTTAAAAAAATTGTACCTAATGAAATTTACTACCAAAATACCTGCTAGTTGGAATTTAAGTAATTTTCTAAATTTTCTCATTTTAGGCCTTATTTTACAATCTTCCAGTAGTAGCCAGAGAAATTCTTCCAGGTTCAAAAGATTACCCATTTTCTGAATCTCTAATAGACTTGTGGACTTCTTTTGCCAAAGATGGGTAAGTAAAATTAAATATCATAAATAAAGCATACATTGAGAGCAATCCTATAGTCATAAGAGAAGAGAAGGTTATTTATTATCTAATATTATATTAATTTAAATTCAATTTTGAAACAATTATTTCAAAATGGAATTTATCATTTTTTAGAGATATTTTTTATTAAAATGATACTTATACTTATAGCCTATCTGTATATCTATATCTATGGTATATTCAAATCAATTAGGTACAGCCTAATTTTGGTTTTAAAGATAATGACCCTAATTCTAATTCTAATAAATATGTAGGCAAAAATACTTATACCTAATCAGTTATTTTGTAATTTTTGTTTTTTATAGAACACCATCAGTTTATCAAAATGTGACCTGGGACCCCGTAGATCCCTTAATAGAGCCAGTTTATCGTCTAAAATTAGATGGTAAATTACAATAAAAATATCTACCTACCTATGATATAAGCAATAGAAATCCTAATTTAATTTTTTTTGTAGAAACTCCTGACATGATCGAAGAGCCATTCGCAAAAAGACTGGAATTCTGGGATTCATTAAATCTTGAAAATTAATTACCAACTACATTTAATAGGACCTATTACAGACTACATACCTATATTATGTACAGTATAATCAAGTCATATATACCAACAAATTAGTTATCTTAATATATTTCTATATCATGAACCTCTAGAATAATATATTTACTTTTTATACTTATTTTTTACAATCGAAATCTTATCGAATCGACAAAAAATGTTAAGAATATCAGTAGGTGGTGCTACACTGTAACTGTATTAGTACTTTATAGTTAGGTAATAGGTATTTTAAAATTTTAAATAATTTTATAGGCCATGTGAATTTGAACTTTGAACAGTTTGTCCAATGCATTTAGATAGAACGTATTTCTTTACAGAAAAAAACATCTCTCTCGAGTTACAAATTTTATTTTTTGAATAAACCAATGGTTAAAAACCATATTTTACTACCTATCTACTTGTACAGTATACTGAACAAATAAGAAAAAAATCGTAAGATATTTTTAATGGGAAATTTGTACATAATTAAGAATTATTGGAACTATTAAAAAGAGTTGATAATTTTATGGACCCAGACAATTAACTATAAACATTCGAGTTCTTGAAAAAGCCTTTCCAATTTCCAAATGACTATTTTTACCAAGTGAGTTCAAAAAACAAAGCCATAATTTTATTGATATAAAATAAACAATAAATGCTTATTTTTAACCTTATATTCTGTGCCTAAAGTCTTGAATTGATTTTGAAGAATATGCTTATTAAGCAAATCTCTAATTTTAAAATTAATCAATATTTAATATTGATTTACCATAATATACTGTATTATGTTTTTTTTGTAAAATAAACTGGTATTAGGCCGAAAAAATGCCAAATCTCTTGAACAAACTATCCAAATATCGTATAGTATTGGTCTGATCAAATCTTAATAGCTAGCTTGAAAAGATACCTGTAATTAAAACTGTTTACCATAAGAAATACGTATAGAATATACAATGTATACAATTATCTGTATTTGCGATTTTACGTCAAAACTCGTATTTTTGAGGTGAAATTGTTTCAAAATAGTAACTTCCTATAGGTGAATGGTATTTTCCAAAAGTTTTGATCAATATTTTGCAGCTTAAAATAGATCTAAAACTTATAACCTATACTCAGATCCTGAGTTCTGAGCTAATTAAAGGACAAGTTTTTCATACAATTTGAATTTATTTTTGATTGAAAATACCTACTAAAAAGAGATTTTTTACATAAGAGTAGGTATAATCGATTTTTATAAAAAGGGTCAAATCGTTAGGACTTGACTTATAGGTGCAAATTAGCGATGAGAATTTCTCTAGAAAATTTTAAATATCATTTTAGACATAAGTTCTAATCGAAGAACAAAGTTCATAAAAAAAGCTAAAAATTGGATATTGGATATGAAAAAGAAACCTAATAATATTTTATTGCTTAAAATTCGAGTTCGAGTCGACAAGTCTCATGTACCTCAATATTGAGTATTGAATATTGAACCCTATTGAAGTCATTTAAAACCTTTTTTTGCAGACAGGCAAAAATTACATGGTAGTTGTACAATACTTGTATTAACCATAAGTGTTTTTTGTTCAACTTTAATTAAAAAGTTATCAGTTGAAACTCCTCAGACTTGAGACACGAACTGTACACGTATATTGGTAGATTTATTAAAAATAATTCCAGGAATTTATTGGCATCCAATTTCTCGTTTCTTCAAATTCAAATTGTCTTAACTGTACCTACTACAAACACTACATACACAGTACACGTCATTTATCATACACTGATACTAGCTAAAGTACTAATTCTTAAGTGTGGAATATTTAATAGGAAAAAAGTATAGATCCAATTGATAAAGTGCTAGCTACTGAAATTCACTTATCTAGCTGTAATATAATAGTACTAGACATAAGTAAAGCACTCGAAGTTTTCGAAATTTATTGAGAAAAAAGTGACAAAAGACAATCGAACAGTAATTATAAAAAAGTCAATCACGAATCAGCAGTTGAAGCATTCGGTTTGAATTTTTCATTTCCTTTTTCGAATTCGAGTCCGAGTTTGTTAGAAAAAAAACTTAACAATACTTTTATAATTTATCGATTATATCTCTTTAGAATCGAGCTCATTATCCCATTTGTCAAGTCTTTATCATTTATCTCCTACTGACCAATACACTATACCAGTACTAATATGACTATTCCCACTACCAAGAATCTTCTGAATCAGAAAAAAGTTGAAAAAATGCCAACACCAATTGAAAAAGAGATGGAAGAGCCTTTCGAAGAAGAGCCTTTTGCTACTGAGATCATTATAGCAGCCATAGCTCAAATGGTAAACATCAAATAATTGCATATATTCTGTATTTTGATCAAAATTTTCAATTTTCAAAGTAAAATCATATACCATACCTACTATGTAAAACTAGAATTTATGGATTTGGCATTTTTGTCCAAAAAATTGAAATTTTTGTTAAATCTCGGGAATTATATCGAAATTTTCTCGATAAATTACATACAAATACAAGAATATGCAAATTGTATGAAATTAGAAATATTGGCAGAATTCTAGATTTCAAGTCAAGACTTATTATATCCGTATATTATATAGCTTGACAGATTTTTATGAGAATAATTTTCGAAATTTCTTTCCAATTAGGTATATGACATTTTTTTTATTTTAGGCTTTGGCACTACTTGGAATCTTTATGGTTGAGTATCTTGGATATAAAAATGTCGTCCCTCGATACATGTTCAGATTCTTTAACCTAGTTGAACCTACTGATTGTAATTTATAAATTATTTTAAATTTCTTGAACTTATAAGATACTTTAATCAGATTTAATCAGATACTTTAACCTCTCTCTACCTGTTTTAGATTATGCAGAGTACTTTGTCGAGTTTGTTGTCGGGTTCGCATTATACGTGGTTTACAAAGCGGTAAATACCTTTATTTAATATACTAGGATTTAATTTACTACTCATTAGGTTAATAATTAATTAAGATAGAAAAATTTGATCATCACAAATTATCGCATTTTTCGGGTCAAGTTCAAGTGGGATATCAATTTCTGAATCTCTGTCATCCGATTAGCCATATTCTATAGCTCCTTAAATTAATTTTTTCTTCATTTGATTAACACGGGGGCTCATAGTACCCCAAATTGAAATTTTATGGAACAACTAGATCCTATAAGGGTCTTTCATACTAAATTTGGTTAAAATTGATCCATTAATCTTCTGGAAAAACAGACAGACAGACAGATAAAATGAACAAAATTGTATTTATATATTTTTTTGAAATTTAAATTTTTGAAAATCGATTTCAGCATTCATCCAATTGCATGTATCTCTGGATGTGGATCTGGACTGCTAGCGGATTGACCTTTGCAACAATTTTTTCATTCACGGTTAGTTACAAGGATTCTTATTATTCTGAAGAGGCCTTCAAAGCATTCATCCAGCTCTTACTTTCAACTGGCTTTCATCTGACTCAAATCAAAGTCGTTTGGAGTCATTTCACATACACCTATCCAGTCTTTGATTAAACTACATTAAAACCATAATCTAAATAAAACGTTTAATCAAATGAGTAGGTACTAATCGGCAATGTTCATTTTATATTCTAAATTGAAATTTGAAAAAAATTTCAAAATTTTGTAAGATTTGATTAAATTATACTCGACTATACAACTTGCAATTAGGTTAAAAATACAAGTGTGTATTTTCTAAATTGAAAAAATTATAGATTAGGGGAAAGCAAAATTTTATATTGAAATTACTCTGTATTTTGTCTCTACTTTCATATCAAAAAATGCTTTAATGACAATAACAAAGTTGAGAATTCTAATTATGATTTTAAAATGTAAATTTCTAGATTTTGGTTAAAAGTTTTAAAGTTTGTTTATAAAAATAATTTGTCTGTAGTAGTAGAGTAGAGAAAGTTATAGAAGAATAAGTTGTAAACTGTAGTATTTAACCCTTAATAGGCGTTCAATTGAATTTAAACAGATTTTGTCTAATTATAATTAGGTATACTAGATATATAAATATGTGTTTTAACGATAAGTAAGTATAATTTATTTCAAAATTTCTATTTTCTGATGTAAACATTTGAATATTAGGTAACTATCTGTACTTCATTATTTAACATTCAAAATCAAATCTAAAAGAATAATTTCTAATTAAACTGTCTTGATTCTAACCTAATTAAGTAACAGTAGTTTTAAGTGCTAATTAACATTTTAATTTAAATATCTATGTGTATTCTTTCTATATCTACAATAATACATAGATCATACTAACACTAACACTAATTAACTAACACTACTAACACTGTTTTTTGATTTGTTTTAATCTAATAAAATTTTATTCTGTGTTTCAAAACGTTCAAACAAAGTTATTTTATAATATATAGTGTAGTATAGGTACTGTAGATACTGTAGGTACCCTACTATAAGTTAGAATAAGATTTACAAGATACTTTTTAGGTAATTATATATAGAGTACATTTTCAAAATGAGAAGCTCGAAATTCCACCATGACAAAAAGTATCTATTTTATTCTATTTAGTCCTATTACTGTGGTCATATTAGGTAGGGTACCCTACTTATTTTATGAGTCAGAATTATCCATAGGGCTATTTCCATACATAAATAAAATAGATTATCCATTTCATGAACTTATAACATAGGTTACACGTATACAAAGGACATAAATATAACTAGAGTATTTTTTCGACGATTCTACGAACCATAAATAATATTAATGAAATCAAGTTTATATTTAAAGCAATCAGATTGAATAAAATTTTGACATTTTCTAATCAAATCTTTACAAATAAGCAGTATTATGCTTAGGCATTAGAAAATCTTAAAATTTTCAAATTCTAATTTCTTTAAATATAAACAAGGCATGTTTTTAAACTAGGTTTTTATGACTTTGTTAATTTTGTATGTTGGATTCTTTCCCGTTTAAAAATGGACAAAAAGACGCCGATAGCGAGGCAAGTCAGTGAAGCTCCGATACAAGTCATTCGATTCTCTTCGATCAGTTTTCGACTCTCTTGAGTGATTTTGTAAAATTTTCCAGCATTTGGGACATCAATCACCTGTATTTTAATAGAATATATAATATCTTTATACTATATATCTAATAACTTATCAGTATCAGTTAGAATAGAAAGTTACTATTCGTAGGTATTTTGATGATTTTTATATTTAAATGAGTAGATATTCTAGCTATGTATCAGTAATCAGTAGGCATTCAATCAGGTTTTAAAAAATATAATCAACAAGATGAAAAAAGTGCATTTAATGGCATTCACGATTGACATGATTGGATATGGGTACAGTAAACAGTAGTTTTGCAAGCAAAGTTTTACATTTTCAAAAAATATTCAAATATCTGAAACTTACAAATACCTACCTATAAAGATAAGTATCAGGACCAAATATTTAGAAGCAATCACTGAAAAATCAAAATTTTGCCCAAAAAAAGATAAAATGATGGAATTCAAAACCACAATAATAGATTCGATTCTATGATCTTAATAAAGGGTTTTTAAATCAAAAATCACAATTTTTAGTGTGATTCTGACCTTTTAAAATTCGTTTGAAATTTCGAAATTTTAAACGAAAATTGATTTTGAGAGTAGTTTCAAAATTTCATAAAACTCCTTGAAAAAAGTCACAGATCTTAGAATTCTCACTTGGAGGCCTTTATAGGTAGGAGGGTACTCTATATTTTTGACAAAAAATCGATAATTTTTTGAAAAATTGAGAGAAAATTAGGCCATTGGGAAAACTTAGAATAGTAATTAAACGAGTTTTTTTGACGAATAATATTTGATTTTTATAGAATTTTAAGCACATTTTTTGACAAAAAGTAAACCCTTGCTTGTACTCGTACTAATAAAAAACTAGTTTCATTTCATTATCTCAAATATCTATTTATTTATTGTATATATTTCTTACCTCTTCAGTCCACAATATTGGTAAAATGAGGTTTTGTAGTGAAGCGAAAGTTGGCATATTCTTATGAGATTTAACATCAATATTGATTTGAAATTTATAATTTGCCTTCATAGTAGCACCGGTGGTCTACAAAACGAGAAATCAATCGAGAGAAAAAAAAGAGATTTAATTCAATTTTATTAAGCACTTAAAACTTTAAAACCCTTCTATTAACTTTTATAAGTTATACAGATACTCGTACTAGTACATAGTGTAGAAATCAGAGAGCAAATCGAATAATTCTCTGCCATAATTATGCGGTTATTATTGTAATAAGAAATATGGCTCTTAATTTTGGCATAATTGAAAAAATATAATCATATTATTATTACTGGTTCAATTTCAATAAAAGTTTGATGTTTGTCGAGCTCTGGGTGTAGACCTGACACTGCCCCCATCACATCTGGGTCAGCCCCAAGTAAGTGGGGAGCTGACATCAAAATCGAAGGAAATTTCCAACATTCTGAGATTGAAATCACACCATTTTTATTACAATCTTCCTCATTTTTCTGCAAAAAAAAATAAATTTTTTAAACTTATTTATGTAGGATTTATATATAAATCCTAATACTGTATTCTTTGAAAACAGTCAATCCAATCAAATATCAAAGGATTTAAAGGATCTTGAACTTAAAGTACTTATAATATTTAGAGATTCCAAATTTTCCAAATCAATTACAAGTCCTATTAAGATATTTTTTAAACGATCTATATTACAGATACAGGACTGCCTGGGAGTTTTTTTATCTTTAGCTATTTTTGAACTAAAATTTACCTTTTTTATATCGGATCGACTGAAGACAAAATTAATTTTTTTTAAATTTTATCTTTAAGGTATGATTACATAATACAATACCAGTACTATTAACATTAACTATAAAGGTGGTGTAGGCATCTTTACTAACTACTTGAATATAGGTAATGCAATAAAGGCACAAAAGTGAAAATTTGAAAGAATTGAGACTTAAATAAATTTGAACATGTTTTATTCCGTAGAGTCTTTATGTTTATGTAGGTTTAAGTTTGAAATACTTATTGGTTTGACTCTGTCTTTGACTATTGTGAATTTAGTGGCGTACATACATATAAGTATAGATTGGATAGAATGGATAGAAAAATTTTTTAATCTTGACCCCTTTTCTCAGAGCATTTCACAAATTAGAACATAAACTTACCATAGAGCAAAAGCACTCATTTTCTGGGTTCGTTTTAACCCCATGAAAATTCTACAAAATTTTAAAATTTCATAATTATTTGAGCTTTAATAAATATCAGTATGTGGATATTCAATCAAAGAGATTTACTTAAAAAATTCACAAATTTTTAAACTACAACTGTATATTAAATCTGAAGTACTATAGTAGAACCTTAAGATTTTGAGTAAATCGAAATCCAGGTGTTTTCATGTCCATAACTTCCCCTTCAAAATCAAAGTCAAGAACTCGGCAAGCATCCCCAAGGTAAACTTGTAAGGTCGTTGTATTCGTTGAAAATGGCTAAATCATATTTTTTTTGCAAAAAAACACACGCAAATGAATATTAAGATAAATTAATAAAAATTTGGCAAAATAAGGCATTAACTGTACTACGAGTATACAGTAGGGTACTTTATTGGTGTGTAAGGCAAATTTTAATAACTAACTCGAAAAAATAATCCATCAGTTCCTGTTAAGTTTGAGCAATTCTCATCCTTCCACCAAGGCTGATTTAAAAATAATCATTAAAATAATCGATTTTTTTATACTCAAAATTAATCTACTCAAAATGAATGGGGTTTACCATAAATGTCATATTATTCACTTTCCAAGTATTTCTCATTCTTTTCCACTCATTTTGATCCATACCTGAAAACACCTAGTGGTAAATTAATAACAGGAAATGAATTGTCAAATTAACTCTAATTTTAATATTCAATAGAAAAAATTGATTAACGATTTTGGTACCTCTAGCCGATCAGAACTGGTTCCATTTTTCTAATTTGTAAAAAAATGACATCAATCAATGGCTTGTACTATATAGTACTTGATAAATTTTGTCATTTAAAAAATTATACCCTACTAATACAGTACAAGAGCTAGGATACTCGTATATTCTCAAACTATCTAAAATTGCTAAAATTTTGGAATTCCTAACACTTTAGTGGGTGTAGGCAACAAAAGAATTTAAATTTAAAATCTCTACTTGTTGTAGTAATTAGCATCTGTAACTACCTAAACATTTTTTTTGATTATGAAATCCTAGATTTGGTAAACGGAAATCTACCTATAATCTGATAAAATTTCGATTCGAAATCCACAAATTCAATAAGGGTTTTTTGTACAAAATTTTTGGCTATTTTGAAAAAGTCATTCAAGGTTTATATTGTTAAAAATTCGTACTAAATTCAAATAGATGGTTCATATTAGGGATAATATTGATTTCAAAACCTAATTTTGATTCTCCTAATTGTAATTGTCAATAATCAAATATTTTTCCTAATTTATTTCATAAATTAAGACTTGTAAACCTAGAGCTATTACCTAGAGCTAGGGCTAGAGCATATGTATGTACTTGGAAAAAATATATTTCTGTAGGTAAGTATCAGAAAGATGTAATCTAATCTACCTATTAAAATTTCAAGCTCTAATAAAGGCAAAGGGTAAATAAATTGAAGGAAAAATTTTTGTGTAATTTTACGAATTCAATGATCAAACTGCATTTCCGAAAGAAGAAGAATGCAATGCAATTAAACTTGTAAGATATTATACTGTATATCATTTGTTTTGCTCAACCCACCATGGAATATATTGGTTTAACGGAGATTGGCGAAAAAAAGATAATAAAATTATCTCAGCCAAAGGTAGGGTAATAGATAGCAAGTTACACAAAATTACATAGTATTCATTTTATGGTTAGGTGTTAAATTTTTTACTTAATATTTTAAGAGCTTCAATATACTGATACTAGTACTAGTTAGGTATCTAGTATAGTGGTACAATGCACTGTACCCTACTGTGGAATACTTACGAGTTTATAAAGACCAAATGTACCATCCGAAAATGTATCAGATAATCTGGCCAGATATGGTGAAATCAAAGGGTCATCTTGTAAATCAAGATAGTTCTGCACCGAATATCCTTCAAATAAAAATTCTCGAACTGAAACACTTTTGAATAAAGTTTCACCCTTTTCGGTCAGATTTCGGTCCAATTCGGGTAAAATTTCAGTGAGATTTTCGATTTCATTCAGGATATTTGCCAATCCCTATTAAAAATTACAAACACTTATACATATTCGGTACGTATAGCATATTAGGATTACGATTACGATAGAATAGGCACTATTTATTTTTGCTAGATACTCTGTAATTAATAGCAAGTAAAGAATAAAGAACCACACATCTATTTGAAAATTTTGAACAGATTTCAGTCATTCAATAACAATTTGACTCGATAACTATTTACAAAATCTTAAAAATCTTAAATAAATTCAGGTAATTATACCTAGATAAAATTTATATAGGTAAATATGATTAGTTCTTGATATTTATCCTTAATTAAGATCTGATTACCTTCATCTTAGACATTTACAAGACATTTTTATAAATAGTGAGCCTATTTAACTACCTAGGTACTTAAGTAAGTGTAAGTACCTATCAGTATTAGTATATTATCTTGACTTTGGAAATTTTAAAATTCTGATATAGATACTGCTGGAAATGGATTAGCAAATTAAAAAAAAATATTTTACTTGTATCCCTACTTAAGATGTGGAGATTTGTGATAAGAGTAATTAACTATTTTACCTGAGTAAATATCAAGTCATTATACCAGTAAAGTAATAAATCTTTTTTCGCCAACATTTGATAATTTTAAACCTAACCTAACCCAAATTCTGCTTAATGCATTACTAGTAGTAAAGTATGTAACATTAGATAGGTATTGAAGTGCAGAAAGGTCTTTTTTCCGCTTTTTAGCATTTTTACAACTTACTATGATGAAGTCTTGAAGTATAGTTGGAGGGGATCTAATGTCAAATTCAGTTTTTTACAGATCCAGCAATAAATTTTAAAACTCGTTTTCTTTGGCATGGGGTTACTGCAAATGCAAATGTAGGTACTGATATTTAAGTGCAGATAAGCGATAGAATTAAAATTTTGAGCTTGTGATTATGATATGGGTTTTTAAATGAAATTATACTTATAGATACTATACTAGATACTCTTTATAGTATTTAGGTATTTGGTTTTGAGTTTAAAATTTTACTGACCACGTAAGGAATGTTGAGAAAGGTGAGTGTATCCGCATCAGACCCAATAGAAATGTTCTACAATTTACAAAAAAAAATGACAATAAAACCATTACCAGCTTAATTAGATTATTTATTGAAAAAATTTATAAATTTTATATATAATATAAGTACTGATATATAATCGTATAAGTATGACTGTGAAAAGCAGCAAGAAAATCTAAAAAAATTCAATATCGTTCCAAATTTTGAGAAATTTTGAGTTATTGACTCAAAAAAGCTGCAATAAAATCTAGAAAATTTCAATATCGTTCAAAATTTTGACAAATTTTGAGTTTTTGACTGTAAAATGTAACCAAAAAATCTAAATATCTGTAAATTCAATATCGTTTAAAATGTCATAAAATATATTTAAAAATGTGATAGATCAAGGGAAAAGGGCCTTATGAAGGCTTCAAAATGTCTCAATATTTAGAGGTTTACTTTAATACCTACAGTATTTTGGATATTTTAATGTTGGCTAAATGTATTAACCTCTTATTTAGTGAATTTTTAAACAAGTTACAAATTGTACATTCAGAAAAATTCTTTAGTTAAGTTAAGCAAACATTTTTCTATTAAGTTTTGTAATTAGTTAGATTAGACATAAGTAAGTAAAAAAAATCAAAAAACATATATCTGTACCTTTTGAAAAGTGTAGGTCCGCCTTTCGTTGTACAAGACGGTATCATTTATTTTGCCGGTAGCCACATTAATTCTCTTAATATTTTCCCTGTAAAAAAATGTAGACAAAATACCAATGAAATTGAATTTAAATTCTTCGAAATTCTACAAGTATTCTGTAAGTAGATACTGATAGTACTATCCATGTCAATGTCACTAATCATACCTAATGCCTGAAAGTGATATTAATCTTCAAGTTCAAGATAAATAAGTCAGCAAAAGTTGATCAAGATTTGAAATACGATACCCTGAGCAAAAAGTTGACAAATAAAGTTGAATGAAATTTCACATAATTTTTAATGATAGTGAATGTGACTTTTGATTGAAATAAGCTTAAAGCCTTATAATAATACTAAGAATAAGATAGTTAGAATTAATTCTCATTATTATGTAGTTTTACAAAAAGTAAAAGATACTCGAGTATCAGTATAGCTATAGCTATGTAAATACCGATAAGTGTAAGGTCCGATTGATTTGAGTATCGGTTTCTCTCCTTGTTGAATTTCTGCAGGGTTTGTCACGTTGAAAATGAAGAATTTCTCAATTATAGGTATCGTGTAAGTTGGTTCAACCCAGACTTGCCAAGCTTCTGATCCTTTTCTCAAACGTGCATTCTACAAAATATGCAATAAAAATTGTAAAAATTTATGACTTGTTTTTGTAACATATTTTAGATTCTGGACGTCCTACCTTTAACACAAATTTGGGGTTAGTTATTCACAAAAGATATTATTATCTGCAGAGATTCTTTTTAAAAATTTCAAAGGTATAATTCAAATCGATTAGTATTTGACTATAATATAGGCAATACGATATAATTCATTAATTTTTGTCAAAAACATCTTTTTGAACAATTTTCAGAACTTATCAACAGATTCTTAACGAAATCCGATCTGTATACCTATTAGCTCAAAATAAATTTATTTTCCAATTTTTGAGAATTTGATCTGCCTATTTTGTCAATTATTTTCGAAAAAATGTCTCAAAAATGCCTGTTCTCAGTATTATTATGTAATATGCTATTACCTAGCTCAAAGTAAATTTTTTTTTATAGTTTATGGTCAGGTTTATACCTATTTATTATGAATATGTATAACAAAATGTTTAAGCTATCTATTCTCAAGAGTACTATCAGTAATATGCATAAGCAAGGCTAATATTTAGGAAAATTTGTGGTCCTTTTAGACGAGACAACTTGTACTCTATTCATTTGCAATTTTTTTGCATATTTTTTTTTATAAAAAAGTGATAAATCTGATAAACTTGTATTTTATATCTGTAGGTATTCTTTGGGGTGCATTGGGTGCAATCCCAGGTCAGATTAGGTCAAAAAGCAATATTTAATAAAATAAATTTTGACTAGTTTTTAATGTGTTAAAATGTAATTGAACTTTTATGATCAGATTTCCCCTTTCTCTTATTATAGCGGCTGCAATTAAACTGTAATTTCACACCATAGCCCGAAAACCTATTTACTTTTAGTATTAAAATGCATTTGAGCAAGTGCATTTAAATGACAATTAAAGATAAATCAAATTTTTTTTTGAATGACTTGCAACCTCACACACACCAGTAGATACCTACTACTACAGTATACTTGTACTTGTACTTAAACTAACCTACAGAGTCAAGATTCAAGATCGAGGTCAAGTTTTACTTTTTTGCCTAAGCTATTAGGAAAAGAGTCAAGAAATCAAAAAAAAATCCAATTTTTTCCTTCAAGTTTTAAGGGTGTTTCAAGTTAATAAAAAGTGCTAATCCACATGAGGGTATGTCAGATCAAAATTAACAAGTTGTCAATTTCTCTTAAAAATCTTCATATGTAAGTACATAGATACATTAACTAAGTATCTATGTGGTAAATTTTTAATAGAAGAGATTTGAACTTGTTGTTCATACCATTAAGATAATGCTTTCATTTGAGTTTATGAGATTTTAATTTGCATAAAAAGCTCTCTCTCTCTCTCTCTCTCTTTATCAACAAAATCTACCAAATAATGTACTTACTACTTACTAACCATATAGACTCTAGTTAGTATAAGGATTCTTGTATGCCAATTCCATTTCACTCAAATCAAATCAAGTGAGAAAAACTGTGAGTAATTTATGCATTTGATTCGCAATCCAGTCATCATATGGGTTATGCAAATTATACAGAGATTTTAATACACCCTACAGCAATCACATTAAGAACTAAAAGCCAAGTAAATCAGCCCTAAAATACTGAGTTTATAACTTGAATTTACTACACTTTTTACCTCATTTCGAGTCAAAATTCAAAATCCTATCATTCATACTGATGGAAAAGTGTCGAAAGAGCAAAATTTTGTCGGTTTTTTGAGCATAATTTTAACATTTCGCTGCTTAAACACTTACTAAATATAGCATTTTGAAAATTTTAGAATTTTTAATAAAAATTACTAACCTTACAAAGTACTTTAAGAGAAATTTTATACCCTGAATCGATTCTAGCCTTTAATCTAACCTAATCTTCAAAATAATTTATAAAATTTTCAAAATTTTGACCAAAATTCAGTTTTTTTCGAAAGAAAACAAGTCCTAGTTGAACTCAAGCTTCTAAAGCTTAGTATCTAGATAATTAAATGGTATTCACAATTACCCATTTTGTTACTAATCTAATGCTTGAGAGAATCTTACAATTTAAAATTTGGAATTTCAATTGACTCTACTTCTGATTCTGATTGAAATGTACACAAACAGGAGTCAATTTTTCACATTCTTTGAGGAAATACATATTACGAGTATAATCGACAACTTGTCCTTTATTCTTTTACTTTACACTAGTCACTAGGACTCACTATGTACAATCGACCTGTTTGTAAAATTCTGGATTTATCAAAATCGAATAATGTAATCTTTCAATGATTGATTTTTACTCGAATCGCCAATGATTTTGGAACTAATCCAAAAAAACACACCATGACAGGCACATTATCTCGAGTTTTTAAAACTTACTCGAAAACCAAATTTTCTCATCTACAAACGAGTCAATTTTTTACATTAATTTCTACTAAAGAGATAAGAGATACAAGTATCTTGTCTGAATTCCCTTGATTAACCTTGAAAATTTCATCGAAATCCCCTAAAAAATTCTCTAAAAATGCTAGAAAATCTGCGAAATTTTAGATTTGTACCATAAATTTCCAAAAATACTTGCTTTTTTTGAAAAAAAGTATGTTTTAGATAGCTTCCTTATGCACATAAATTAAGGGCAAAAATGAGAAATTTTTCATAAAAACATCTGAAATTTCTATCAAGATTGCATGCATCATTTACTTAATCTTAAGAAAATAACAAATGTTTCAACAAATCAGAACAGAAAAGCTAAAGGTTAAGAAAGCTAGAGCAAAATATTTGATTTTTTTACTTGATTTACTTGTCTTTAAAACACAACTTAAACAGCTTACTTACCATTAGTAAATACTTGCAAAAAAACTTAAAAAACACAAAACAAAAAAGACCAGACAAAACTATGTATCTACCTATTCCTATCAGTATACGTGTTTGAGGTTTCCCTTTGTTGTACAAGTTCAAAAATGCTCAAAAAAAATTCAAATTCAAAGCTAAAGGACGATGTGAAGGATGAATAGAATTGTGCATTTTTTGAATAAATTGTACATTTTGATGAATTATTATTCTTAATGTATTTAGCTTATAATATATAGTACTTTGTAGTATAGTGATTACCCTATACTTAATAATACTTATACAACTCATCAACACTTTAAAAATCCAAATTCTTGTCTAACCTGATACTTCTCTTTGGATTTTTTCCCTTAAAAACATCACACCCATTTCTTATTATTCTGTATTACGAGTACTACGATAGTAAAGATCTACTATTAAAATGTGTATCCTTTAAATTTGAATAAATTAAGTACAAGAATCAAATTCAAAAAGCCACAAATTGAAGTTTTAGGTAAATTTTTTATAATATTTGCAGGATCAGAATCAGTGCTGACAGACAGGGTTTGATGATCTACACTTAAATTACTATTTTATAGTAAAAAATATGCGTTTCATAGTAGTAATACATAGTACTGGCAATAGTAATACATAGTACTGGTATTAGTAATAGAATATTTGTATTTAAGACAAGGATGCGAGAAGGTCGTCAGGATTTTTGAGTTTTTTTTAAAGGGGGGAAAACGGTTTTGTGTAATTTATTCCTCTGATTGCGGTTTACTTTGAGAAATGAATGCCCATATATGTATGTGTGTATCTACTGATATGTATTTATTATGTAACTTGAATCTTAAGATAAGTATGAGGTTCTATTAAGATTACTAATAAGTATATTTAATTATGATGTTGGATAACTAGGCCTTTTATGGCTTTTGTGAATACCTGAATTACGCACCTTTTTCATCAAATATTTGCCATTATTAATGGCAAAAAAAGAAGGATAATGAATTGAAAAAATGGTGCGTTTTACTAATTTCATATTTTACTTATATAAATTGAGGAATTTGGTTTCAAAATGTAATGAAATCCTTATCGCAGAAAAATATATTTTAAAAGTTTGTTTAGAGCCTAATCGGTTCTGAAAATCCATTTACACAAATTTAACTCAATTTCACCTCTATATATTTAAATGTTAGATATGCTTTTTTTACTAAATTAAATAAATGAGGCTAAAAAATGTTTTCAAAAAATTTCAAAGGTCGTTTTTTTTTTGAAAAAAAATCAGAATTTTAGATTGTAGATCTAAAATCGTAAGCCTTATACTTATATAAGTCTATATAGGAGGCTAAATAAATAGGTAAAATGTTCCTGGAGATGTGCGGTTACAAAAAATTGTTGGTGGAACCGTGCGTTACAGTCCCCTATGCGGTTACCCAGCATTCCTACACATAAAATGTGTTGGTATTTTCGTACAAAACTATCAAAAAAAATTCAGGTTTTTTTTTGTATTTTGTATTCAATCTAGATATAGTAGCCCAAATCTAAACATTCTGACTTTTTGAATTGCCGCTATGGCACTATATTGTATTTGTATAGTCCACATTGCCCCGAAATCGAAAAGTCAGAATGTTTAGATTTGGGCTACTATACCTACCTATATTTTAAAGAACAAAATTTTGAAAAATTAACAAAAAAAGGTTCTATGTAATCTTTCACAAGAATTATTTTTTTTTTCAAAAATTTTGACCTTTGACCTCATATATCTCAATGCTCAAACAAACACAGTTCCAAATGTCAATTTCTTAGCTTTTTCGAATGAGATATTGAAAATCTTTAAACTCTCTGAGCCCAAAATGCAGCCTACATTTCCTTACTACTGACCCTGATTGATAGTAAAATGCCAATCTAAAAAAATATGAGACAATTTTGCTCAAAATATAATTTTAGTTAAATGAGATGCACTGTAATGATGTGTATTTTTATTTTCAATTTTTTCAAGACTTGTGTCTTATATTTTAAAACAAATATAAATTTTTTTTAGAATTGCTGCTTTATAAAAGATATTGTTCTAGTAATACTCAATCCTTAGCTATAAATTCATTAAGAATACATAAATAGATACTTCTGTATATTATACTACCTGTACCTGTAGTATACCAATCTAATGTAGTATAAAAGTACTTACCTAAATACAAATTAATGAATAGATTCTATATGAACTCTATATAAAAATTGAGTCAAAAGGCTCCTCTTAAGATCTAAATATTAGATTATATCAGTACTTATCATATATGTTTTAATTTAGATTAATTTTTGACCTAAATGATCCTTTACTTGTTTCAGATACTGATAACTGATATACAACGATGTAACATGCACAAAAAGTAGCTCAAAGCCAAGTACTGCATAAGTAACACTTAATTTTGTTAAATCAGCATTTTGTTTTTGTTTAACAAACAATTTGTACAAGTTTGTATGTAGTGCTGAACTTTGAACTTGGGTTTTTTAGTTCTAGACTAAAAATCAAGAGCAAGATCATTTCTTCAGATATTATGAGAAAATATTGGTCAGCCAGATGCACTATCTAAATAGTACTACTGACTACTACAAGTATGTACTACTGTACAAAAAACATAAATGTAAGTTAGCTAATTATGATTTTGTGAGGTTTCCTTTGTTTTTGTTTTATTTTGTGGTATTATACTATGTAGTAGGCACAATCATTTGTAATCTTAAAATTCAGCAGGATTTGTAGCAAAGCAAAGCAATAGGATTTTTTTTCTGATCATTATAATTTAGTTTTAGGAATATTAGTACGAGCATAATTAGGCCAAATACTTACCTTCAAAATCCTAATTATTCCTGACTTGCCTTTCAATGCTACTTACTACTAATATGAATTCACAAAGCCTTTGGCTCTACTCCTAGTACAATTACAATTTTTTTTGCCTTATTATATCTATCTATAAAGGAAATTGCTTCACATTTTACATAAACAAGTGCACATAATACAGATATGTAAGTAATGCTATAATGCTTTTATGAGAAATGCTATTTTAGACTATATTTTGAAGATTTTAATTTCTAATTGTGATCTATAAAAGTTAAGAAAAGTAGTCCTAAAATTCCTTAAAATTCACAAATCGGTATATACTATTTAAGGAGCAAATTCCTGAATACCAGTATGAATTTTGAGAATTTTTAGTAAGAAATATGCTGATTTTTTGTCCAAAATATAGTGAAAGATAAACCATGTATTGTATAGAGGTTAATTACAGGCTTGACAGTGATGGTTTTTGGGTTTTTCTTTTGGCTTTGCTTTGGTAAAGAAAAATTAGAATTTTGGGTTTTTAGGTTTTTGAGACAAACAAAAATGGAGAGAAAAGTTCATATTTTAATGAAATTTCAGTAGGTATCAGGTACCTATATTTTCTTTAAAAAAATAGAAAATTTTGTAAAATACTAGCACTAACTAGCTTCGTACTTCGACCAGCTAATAATTTATACGAATAGTTCTATCTAGCAAAATAGCAAAATTCATCAAAATCTCAAATTTTCTAAATCTTACTCGTATAGCTAACTTTTACTAGGTAGACCAAAATTTAAATTACTTGTCTTATGTAGGTACGAGTACTTCAGCTAGATTCAGATACAGAACTACGAGTACTGGAATTTCAAGATACAAAACAAATGTATACGAAAACTAAAATTATTATTACATTAGTAATAGAAAATTGTAAAAAAGTGGTCCGAAAAAATATTTTTGCTACTTTTTAATCGAAAGTTTGAAATCAGGTTTGAAGGCTAATCTATTTCATTCTATCAAATAAAATACCTACAGTCTGTAGTCTGTAGTAGTAATTTGTAGGTATTTGATATTTAGCTTTAAAGATTCAAATCTCTCATCTGACCTGTCATGATTATTATTGTTGAAGCTTAAATGAGTTACGATTTTTTAAGATTTAAAAATTCTCTTTCTTGTCCATTTGCTCAATTCTCAGTGTTAGAAATTTACTATATAGTACAAGTACATATACCCTAGTACTTATAAATATCTCATCACTCATAGCTTCTATTTATTTGCAATTTTAAGAAGGTAGGTATAATCTTCAATCGATCTCATTCAGCGAAATCAACCAACCTACTAACTAACTAAATCTGCTTCTGAATTTTATTTAAATCCATTTAAACCTTTTAAGAGATTTCAGATTTGAGAGTGAGTTTGCTAAAAAAGCACAATTTTCTAAATGATTGCCCTCAATTTCCAATTTTTTTGTGCCAATTGCACATTAAAAAGTATTATAAATAATACCTACTTTTTCCCCGACAGAGCTTTAGCGATGCTCGGGGTTTGAATTTGATCCTCATGTATGTATGGATGGATGGATGTATGGATGTATGGATGTATGGATGTATGGATGTATGATCCACATCTCCTCCTAAACTATAAGACTGACGAAAAAAATGTAAACACCAAAATTGACCCTAATT